>OY740765.1:122189996-122369996 GCA_963513935.1 Aphrophora alni
ATGATGATGACCAAGAGGTTTTTGTCTTAAACAACAAGAAAAGAAATCAATGGCAGTCGATTGAAATTTAAAATATAACTATGTACCACTATTTTGTATTTAAGCTTGAAAGGAGTATGATTACAAAGAAAGCAGCTAAATTATAGAACAATCATTAACAACAGAGTGTCTGCCAACAAAACCCTGTCAAGACCCAGTAACATAACAATTTATTAAGTGGTATGGTAGATCAAATGGAATTTTGTTTTTTAAATATATTGTTAAAAGCTTGGCACATCATTAAAATATTATTTAACATAGAAACAAGCCCAATTTCGTTTAATTTTAAATTGGATGCTCTAGCTTAACCTTGACTAATACGCTTAATAATAATAATAATATTGTTTGTTCTATTTCTTAAACAATAAAATAGTTACATGTATATAAATATATACCGGGTGTCCCACAAAGAGGTTTGAATTTATATGCCAGATATATGGAACACTTTACAAACTTAACATTTCAGAGTTATGTTACATAGATAAGTAAATTAAGTAACATCGAGTTTCGTTGTTTTTATGGTCAATAAAAACAAAATGGTGGGATAACAAAATAAAGGTATATTTTCACCAAAATGATTTTATTTGCATAACCATAACAAATTGTTGATTTGTAGAAACATAAAAATCTGTATAACTTAACAAAGAAAAATAACTTCAATGATCCAAATTTGAACTTATTCGAATTGATGTCCAATGCAACACTGATAGCAATGAAACAAAAGAGTGATAAGCGCTTTTGAAAAATTGCTGAGGTATCAACAGTAATTCTTCTTCAATCACCCTCATTAATTCATCATATGTTGGTATAGGGTGAGAATCAACTTTTCCTTTCAAAAAGCCCCATAGGAAAAATCACAAACCTTTAAGATCTTAGAGGCCAGTCCATGAAGTGGCTGCTACGACCTATTCAACAGTTGGGAAGATCTTGATATAAAACTGCTTTGGCCACATTGGTATAATGAGGAGCTCGATTAATAAAGGTTGACCATAAAATAATGAAACTCGAGGGTACTATGTAACTATATCTATGTAACATAACTAAATGTAAAGTGTCAAGTATGTAGAGTGCTCCATATGTCCGACATATTAATTCAAAAATAGCGACCAGTATATATTAAGACACATCGGGCAAAAAAAAACAGCCAAATATAATTCGCAAACTTCCTCTGCATAGTGAAAATGTGGTTGTGTGATGCAACGTTTCATTGTTTTTTTTTTTTATTTATCAGGCCATGTAAATAAACAAATTTGTTGATTTTGGGCAAAAAAACAATGAATAGGATTCATGAACTTCCTCTTCACAGTGAAAAGTGACTGCAGTGACGTTTCAGAGTTTGGTATTATTGGGTTTTTTTTTATATATAAAAATAATGCAACAGTGAATGGTCATTCGTACATCATGTTAAGAAGCTCAATGGTATTTTGCCATCTGAAGTGTAGCCCATTTAGGACTGAAAGAAAGGGAGTTGTGGTTTATAAAGATGGTCTACTAGCCAAAAGCGCGAATTTCTATGGATGTGTTATGTAAGATGTTTCCAGCTAGGTGTCACGTAGCCTAATGTTGATATTTCTTGGCCACCCCGATCTTCAGACTTAACTGCTCCAGATTTTTTTTTTTTTTCTTTTTTTTTCTAGTGGTGAAGAATGTTTGTTAATAAACCAAGAACATTACGATAGCTAAAGGACATTAAACAGAAGACCACAACCATTGATGTGAATGTGTTACGAAGAGTCATGACCAGTGTTCGTGACATATCATAGTATTTATTGCAAATGATGGTGGACATCATTTTTTTAATAACATTCTATTTGTGTACACAATAAATTTTATTGTCTTTGTAAATAACTAACATGTTTTTATTTCTTTGCATACAATGCTTCAGTACAAAATTTAAAATCAAAACCTATTGCTACACCCATTATAAAATATGCATAAGTTAAAAACCTTTATTTAAGAGTGAAGATAAGAGAAATCCAAATATTTATCGTCCTGTGTCAATTTCGCAAATGTCAAACTATTGAAACAGTCATGGAAAATTAAATATGTTTTTTTCCTTTATTTTTTTATGTCCTGGTTAGGGAACAGTTTGGTTTTATCAGAATTTAACAAATTTTCAGCTACTTGTTGCCTAGTAAAGTAGATAGTAGAAGGTATAGATACAAGGTATACTCATGCATCATTTTATAAATTTTCAAATAAAATGCATAGGTAAAATCTTAACCTGTTTGAGGGAATACATTATTTAAAAATCATAACAAATGCATTTCTACCTGGATAGATTTAAAATATGGCGATCATCAGGAAACAATTTCAGGATAAATTTAGTTTTTAATCTATGTAAATGATTTGGTATCAAGTGAGCCCAAATATTAATTTGTAGTCAGATGATACTACCATAATTGTTAAAGACATGATAGACTTAAGTGAAAATGCTATGGCTGAACTTTCTAATTGGTACATTGATACCAATTAATAAGTTTAGTTTAGTTTAGTTTTTGTTTTGTCTGAAACTAAATAGTAAAAAAAAACTTAAATTATGAAATTTCAATCTTGTCAGAATAGACAGCTAACATAAATAAAATGTGATTTTCAAGGTACAGAGTTCATTTCTGTGTAAAGAACAAAATTTCTGGAGCTTTTACATTGATAATGATTTTCAATAGAAAACATATATGATTCAAGCATATTGCAAAAATGTTCTCTAACAATAACGGAAATAAATGGTGTAAAAACACTGCACAAACTTGATCACTTACCCATCACCAAAACCAAATAAAAAGTAATACAAGACCTAGAAAACTCAATCTTTTTTATCATAGTTCTATCTTCTCTGATACTTTGAAGATTGTGATTGAACTTATTTGAAGGCACAATTTAGCTTATTGAGTTGTTGAAAAGCGCCAGATAAGTAAACCAAACATTGTATCCAATCGCTGTCATGTGACTTCGATGACAGGCGGAAGGAGTTATCTTGAAAACACAATTGCAATTGAGTATGCTTAAGCTTGAACAATCTTTGGAGGACTTTTCCCTGGGGAAGCCATCTCACTTTTGTGTGATAAAGTAAGCTCAAATGGAGGCTTAAAAAGAGACTTGAAAAGCCTTGAGTTTACGCCCTTTGACTTGATAAAGTTAACAATTTTCACAGCCTCATCTTTTAAGTTCATCAGATAGGTCTTTGCAGGCAAGGTTTTGTCTGTGGATACAGCATGAGTCCAGTTTATATGGGCTGCCATCTCTTTGACACATGCTCCTCGAAGACCAATAAAACAGCCTGACATAGATTTTGCTCCATCAGCAGATAGGTTGCAAGAACTTTTACAGGATATATTATTTTCAATGAAATACCCATCAATGACATTAAATATATCAGCTTTTTTTGTTGTTTCTGGCGCTGGATA
Source organism: Aphrophora alni (assembly GCA_963513935.1). Lineage (NCBI taxonomy): Eukaryota > Metazoa > Arthropoda > Insecta > Hemiptera > Aphrophoridae > Aphrophora > Aphrophora alni. The sequence goes on from OY740765.1 coordinate 122,193,440, forward strand.
ACACTGTAAAAGATTTTCTTCAACCTCATTTGTATGCAGGTACCTTGCAATTACAAGCAGTACGACACATTTAGTCACGACTGTACTTTCATTAACTTGAATAGCAAAATGTTTGTTATTCTTTATTCTTGTAATGACTGTTTTCTCAATATCATTAGACATATCCTTAATTTTACGAGATATGATTGAGTTAGAAACTGGGATAGAGTTTATTTTCTTGGCATTCTCTTCACCACCCATACAACAATAGCATCCATATGTATGGGAAAATTAAATTGTCTGCTATAGTGTGTTTTTTTCCAGATTTAGCAATGTAGTAACTAATTTTATATGACACTTCAACCGCATTTTAGTTGTCTTTGTTAACTGACTCAAAATGAGATACTATGTTCTTTTGTTTTTAAAAATGTTTTTAAAAAAAACTGTTATCTTTTTCCTCATAGTTAGGATGTTTTCTTTGTAAATGGTATGTGACCAGGGAAGGCTTAATGCTACTATTTGCTAAAATCTCGCCACACACTACACATTATAGCCTAGGACAGTCATCATCCCTGACAAAAGAAAATTGACACATCAAATACTCATCAAAATATTTTCTTTTCGTTGTAACTGAAGAAGTAGTGCTTTCATTTTTCCTCTAGTTATTGTTGCCTGTGTTCATACACTAACCTTTGTTAAGGTTTTTTGAGTGTCCTTTGATATACTCTGCAAACAAACTTCTTCACTACAATTTTTTTTTACTGTAGCAGTTTTTAACCACTGACTCATGATATTGTACCAATGTAGATTTACATTAATAAGAAAAAAAACTACTAGAATAATTAAAAACAACACTTAATTACACTGCACATCCGTCAAATATCAAATTGATTGGGCTGCTGAACACATGACCTGCAGACAAGGCACACTACACAACAGTAGCTTACTGACAATATCTGGTGGATCAGTCTAATATTTGAGAAGCGGGGGTGCACGCTCAGGCTAGAGGCCATTCACCCCTTGCTTCTCAGATATTGAACTCAAACTCGATCTATGGTATTCCGAAATAATATTTCGCTAGTATGCTGTTACGGCTTTTAACCTGAGTATTTTTTACTATATGAACCACTTGTTTTGACCATTTTAATTGTTATTAAAATTTCAAGCCATTATAAGTAAATTGAAAACCAAAACAAATTTAAAGACCATCATTATATATCTTTTGAAACAATGTTTTTATTCAGTTGATTAATTCATGCTACTTCGGTCACTGAATTATCTGAGACATACTAGATTTGTTATCTATATTCAGGTTTATTTATTTATTTATTTACAACATATTAGTTTATTATGTGACTTAGAATTGGTTATATATGTTTGACATATTCTGTACTAAATTTGTATTTATAACTTATTATGTTTGTTGGTAAATTTTAATATTTTCTTAACTGTTTAATACTGTAACTCTATACAATGTACATGTCCGACATTGCACATTTTCTTTCTGAGAAACCTTTAGCAACCCATCACGAACCCCTGGGGGTTCGCGAACCCCAAGTTGAGAACCGCTGCCTACTATAAACAAAATACATATATATATATATATATATATATATATATATATATATATATATATATATATATATAGCTCAGAAGGTATTGATGGTGCTTAGAGTAATAGAATGATGTTATCGTTTCCATAGCAACCAATACATTTAGAGAGTGGGAGAAATAAGTTACTTTGTGTTTCTGAATCTGTGGTCCTGTAAACACAATCTTGAGACAAGCATATAATAACTAACCTGAAACATTTTTAATTATTATTTAATGTTTTTGTTAGATAGTTGTACTTAGATAGTGTGCACATATTTATAAGTGAGTTTAACTGTATATGTCTATGTATTAGTAGATATAGTGTTTTTTATCAGTAATTATTGTTTGTCTTACTCTTTTTAATAATTCATACGTGATGGAGGGTTAAAGTGGAAACCGTAGTAACAAAAAAAAATCGGGGGTACTAAAATATTATACACCCAGTATATAGAGAAGTAGTTTTTAATGTATACAAATTTCATGTAAAAGAAACCAAAGAAGAACCTAGGTATGATTAAACAAGTGCAACAACGAGTGTCTCGGGTTACTGGTATATCTCGCCATAGCATTCAAATAATTTTAAAAGAAACGAAGACCAGTGAAACGACTAGTTTCTTTACACCAGGTAAAAAACACCCAAAGAACAAAAGCAAAACAAATGTAGACAATTTTACAAAATGTGTAATTCATTATACAATATACAATTTTCATTCAAACCATAGGGAATGTGTTACTCTTAAGTTTTTGTTAAAAAAATTTATGGGAAAAATTAATTTTGAGGGTAGTATTTGGTCACTAAGAATAATAATAAGGGATTTAGGTTTTAAGTAGGAAAAAACAGTTGATAATATCAAAATTTTGTAGCGTTCAAAAAAAAAAATTCGTAAATATACATTCCACTTTCCGTCGCTTGACAGATGCTGGCATCTAGCGGCCCGCTCCTAAACCAAGCATCACCTGATACTTGAAACCAAAGTACATTTTCGCCGGTCAAGCTAGCTTCTCGATTACCGGTCCACAGTCTACATGCGATAACAACATGGTCTACACTCTTCATAACTCCGTTAGCTAAAAGTTTTTCTTTCTTCTCTCAAAATTACCGTCTTTCTAAAACATCATGTTAAATTACTAATTGTGCGCCTTAGTCTAATAATCTGGTTCAAAAATGTTAAAATTAACCATCATTTTCTCGGTACTACCTCACGTGATCTGCGACAGGATTTACCAGGTACTTCAACCTTACAGATTTTGTCATATTATAAATTTTGTTAATTTTTAAAATAATTTGTTAATTATCATGTATTCTTTAAAATATGTATTTCATGTTTTATTCAATATTCTATTTCCTTTTGAAACTAAATGATTATAAAAATTTTCTTTTCTTAAAACATCATTTACAAAATTTTGCAAAGGCACATTTTACGTTTTGAACATTTTTGTGAAATAAGTGCAAACTAGTGTTGAACATTAAATGATCAGAATATGAACATGTCAAATATAAAACAATTGAGGAAATTTCTTCTAAATCAGAAAATTTCGTTTTGCAAGCTTTTGCAAAATCTTACAAGTCTTATACAAGCTTTCTTTTAAACAAAATTAAAATATATATAAATAGATTTATAATAATCTAAGAAGCTTTTAAGTACCATCTTAACGAATTTCTGTTATACAATCAATTTTCTTTAATTTTGGCAAATAATCAGATATTTCTTTAATGATGAACATTAATGCTAAAACATGTCTGATTTTGTACAGACACTAAAAGAACATGTTTTTTTGCTCACAGCTAATATGCTGGTAGGACAAATAGGAGAAATTGGAGAAATAAAGAAATTCTTGTCTCACATTGCGCAAACCAACGAAACATCCTAACAAGTTTCGTCCTGTTGGCAAAACACGTTTTTTTTTGTATAACGTAACTTCACATTTTCAAGTGCATAAAAGTGATGTCTTTTTCTACAGCTGACTTTACAGAACTTTAACTAACTCATTTTGTATATGTGCCTAAATTTACTTTCGCAAATATGTGTTCCTTAAGACTATTTTCTAAATGTAGACCTGTGTAGTTAATTATAAAATATATATAAAAAACAATTATTGGGTGGAGCCTGCATGCAATTTTCGGTCCTAACAACCTCCAAGAGGTTAATTTCCAAATTAAAATAATTGACGTCAATTAACAAAATTTCAAAATTCTAAATTCCTTTTTTTTGTTTGTTTAAAATATATAAATTTATTTGGCCAATATAGTTTTTAAGAAATTTTTTTTAAACCAGTTATATTATGTATCTTTAGTTTAGTGATAAACATGTTAACTATAGATATGATTTTTGAACTTAAAATATCAAACTCTTTTATATTTTGTTAAATTCTGTAATTGTTTAAAAAGAAACTATCATCTTATAAACTAAAAAGGGGGGGATAAGTTTTTTTCTTTTTTTTTGAATCTTTTGATTAAATTTTTTTTTATTATTATACTTTTACATTAAGGGCGTATAATCTTTTTTTTGATTAATTATAATTCTGTGAATTATTAAGCTGTGCTCATTGTTTTTTTTGTTAAATTTTTGTAACTATAAATATACATATTAAAAGGGGGGATAAATTTTTAGAATCTGTTGATTAAATTTTTTTTTCTAAATTATTATATGTTACAATTAAGGGCTTATAACTTTTACAATTTATGATATTGTTAATCATAAGTTTTTTTTTATTGATGATTTGTGTCAGGATGTCTTTTGTTGTAAATGACAAAGTCTGAAGCGCCGAAATTTCCTTCTGCTTTCAATAAACTTGAGCCTTGTTAATTACTAAATTTGTCTTTGTCTTTTTTTATTTTTTTCTTTTCAAACATTGTTACCATTTTGGTTCCGCCTTTATTAAATTTAAGTCCCCTGGTAACAATTTTAATTGAAAAATCGGAAAATCGAGATATGAGGCTAAAATATCTAAAAACGAGAAAATATTACAGAAAACACAGAGTCATACAAAACCTCTATCTAGGACTGATGGTTCTAATAGGCTTCTTTTTTCCTTATATCTAAAGGTCAACGAGCTGTTATTGTACACGCCAGTAATGAAAACGGATTCCTAAAAAATGGCCTTCTTATATTTAAATCGGGTTAAAAACAGGAGATTATCATAATGATATGAACTATGAAATCTATGAAAAGTAGTTAAACCAAAAATAATTCCAAATCTTCCTCCAAATTCTGTTATTGTTGTAAATAATGTGTCTTATCGCAATGTGCAATTAAATTATGCCCCATCTCTTCCTCTCATAAATCAGACATAATAGAATGGTTCCAAAAAAATGAAATCCCATTCACTGCCGATATGTGTAAACCAGAATTCTACCGGCTAGTAATATTATACAAATCCCCACACAAAAACATATAAAATGGACAGAATTTTAGCAGAAGAAGGTCACTCCATTTTAAGACTACCTCCTTAAAAAGTCTAAAAAATTAAAAAAATAAATAATTAGTAAATAGTTACAAAACAATAATAAATAATTAAAGCATCAAAAGTATAATTAATTAATCTTTGTAAAATATGAAATTTGAATAAATAGAATATATGAGGGGAAAAAAGAAATTTTGATAACACGAAAAAATTTTAAACATTTTGCAAGCTTTTATGAGTGGTAGGGGTGGAAGTGAATTTAAAAAAAATATTTAGATAATAATTATAAAATAATAGGAAGATTTTAAAAGAATATCCAATTTAAAGGAAGATATCAACAGATTTATATTTGGACATGATGTGAGTTATAATTTGGTAAACCGGAACTTACAAAACGTGTGCTGATCTGGCCAATCAAAAGATGTTAGGCAATGTAAAAATAACACATTTTATATCCAAAATATATACTTGGGGTAACTAAAAATTCAGAAAACATCGTATTCTTCTACAATAACAATGAATTTGCTTGCTCTGGGGTCGCCAATACTCAGAATTTCCTCTAACTTTAGATCTTTTTAGAGGTAGTTATTCCACAAATATAATCAAAACACAAAAAATCATTTTGATTACTTACTACTACCATTCAGAATGAGGCTTTTCGGTACTCAAATAAATTATCAGTTATTTTTTTAAATTTTTATTCGTAATAATTTAATGTGAACCCAGTAGTTTCAATTTAAGTTAAACTCAAATAGTTGGTAGTATAGTCATACTGCAAAATCAGTTTTTTTTACACTAGCTGAATAGCTATAAAATATCAATCTTGAATGTTTAAGTGGTTCCTCTTCAATGACTGTCTATTGATAACTGATTTTGCAGATAGTAATTGCTTGTCGACGTATTCTGGAATATCTTGGGTAGTTATTTTGAAATATCTGTTTAACAATACTGTTTTGAATGTTAGAATTATAGGTATGAATATTTGCCCCTATATGTGACACACATTTACTGCGTGCATCGTTTGAAACTTTTATAACCTCCCCCAACATTTTCCCAATTAAAATAAATAATAATTCAACTTTTTAATTTTAATATCACGTATACACATGTCTATTTTGTCCCAATTGCCATTATACTACAATTTTTCTCGTAATTTCAAACCATGTGATGAGCCCTGATATACAGCTAACATCAAAATAAACAAAACCTTTTTTTTCTTATATAGAAATAACCCCCCCACCATTACCTTTATTATTTACATTAGTGTGCAGTTGACAAGTCTGCACATCTTGTCCGGTTCAACCAGCTCTATTCAACTTAAACTTCTGAAATTTTGAAAACAATGGATAAGTATCTAAATTACACCCCTAAAAACCCTCCCCATAGAGTTGTTGTTCTGAGTGATAGTCATATTTCCCATTTGGATAAATTTCAAAACCGTCAAGCAACATCTCTGTATCTGTCAACAGTTTGAATGGCATTTCTGGACTAACAGTCCCAGAACTCAAGCCCACATAAAAACTAACCATTACGTTTGATTTCCAGCTACCCATGACATTATTATAATTATTGGAACTAACAATATTTTGAAATGCAAAGATCAGTTTTAAAAACCAAATGCGACTTGCGTCTGACTTGTCGAGTCAACCTTTGTAGAAAAATTATCCTTTTCAAGTTTCCATTTTTCACTATCATTTTGCATAACCATACAAAATTCTTTCCATTATAACCTTCAACCTTTTACTGTCTACGTTTACCACTAGCAATGTAATGGTCCTCGACAATGCAGACAATTATAATTGGCCAGCGTCTTGTTTCTTGAGGGATGGGTTACATTTCTCAACCTTGAACAACTGAAAAGTTTGTTTAATCCTATCACCATTATTGCACACCTAACCTACACCTTCTCCTAACTGTTGTTATACATTTTCAGATTAGCCCTCCAAATACAATTTTCTCCCTCATTTTAAGTCCACCCCATTCATTAAATGGTCAACCTTAGGGGGAATGCTAAACTTAATTTGGAGTTCAGTACTCCCTGGCCGGCCAATTTTTTATTCTGTTTTCCCTCCCCATTTTACCTACATTTTGTAAACCTTTATTTAATCCTGTCAAGATTATCTCCTGGAAACAACCCTTTATCTCGCCCTATCATTACTACTGCCAAACTACATTTGGATTAATCTCACATGGCCTAGGTGATATTAGTCTTATGAGTCCTTCCTTCCTTCCTTCTTTTTCTATTATACACTAATTCACCACTTATCATACCCTCATCTGTACATTATTTACACTGAGAGAGAAGGCTCGATAATTTAATATTGGTATTGATAGTAATTAGATCCTTTCTAGATACCTAATTTTGAGCTCAAATGAAATTTCTCTAGATAAGCCCAATGCACCATTTGTTATAATGTATATATATTATAATGAATGGTATATATATTCATTTATAACATATAAATAGCAATCAGTGGTTCAGTTATATTATAATTCCAAGAAATATACATTCATATCTAATTCCCTTTTAATGTAAACTATATCTATTAGTCTCAAAATAGAGCAAGCTTAATATTATTGTGAAATATTATAAAATTCAAATGAGTCTACTTCCTTTAATTAAGTTCATTTAATAATACACTGTCAGTTTGCTCATCTCTATTTCTGTCAATCGATGAGCAGGGCCTCCAGCTATCACACCAATGCCCTTGGTTGTGGAGACTTTGCCCAGTTAACAAACTCTGTATTATGTCTAGAGTCAGGTATTGCGACACTTTCTGATATATTTCACAATAATAGAATGCCTTTTGTATATTGTCTTGGAACTTAGAATAAAAATTATACTTGAGAGTTTTTACAATTATTCCTAACAGTTATTTCCACCAACTGTTCCTAATAACTATTTCTACCAACTGTTATTAACAGTATAACAATTTATTAAATTACTATGTAAAATTATTAACATTTAACTATTTTATATTTTGAAAAACTTTCTTTCTCAACATATATTGGCTATACTTATTATATAGGCCTATAAAATATATAAGTAATTTTTTCTACCTTACAATGCACAAAAGAGTAATAAAAACACAAAATTATTTGAGTAACATACTTGATATCATAATGTAGGTCTGAATGATCGGTCAAATAATGATCAACAGGAAATATCTGAGATGGAGCTATCCCAACAAGTTGATTGCCCATGATGTACAACAATATCACTGCTACTCAATATCATTTGTAGGTACAGACTAGGAATATTCTGTAACACAAAATTACAGTAAAATTAATTAACTTAATTGTTATACAGTATGTTTTTCACTTACGAACATTCAACTTGCAGACATTTGATGATACAAAGATGTAAAAATGGGAACTGGTGAGTGATTAGCAAGGAGCAGAAAGGTGACACTTGTTTACTTGGCCATAAAACTGGCTGTTCTCATAGAGATGAGGATTATGAGTGCACAATAATGAATTATATGTTTGGAACTAGCCTCTTGGGCTCATAGTGTATGTATTGGTATTCAAATTTGTATTCCAATTATTTTGTAAGAAAATTTGTTACTGTATTTAGTTTTACTATGTGAAAAACAGAAAGATTGTGAAAATGTAAAGTGTTAAACTAATATAAGGACAATGAGAATTGAGCACATAATAAACATAATTAATCGTTTTGAAAAGAAGAAATGATCTCTGATATAGCTCGGGTACATGAAATGATTTGTTCTTCAATTTCTGTAGAGATAAAGTTTGCATCTTAGATCATTCCCAAGTTGTGCTCTGTTGCAGTCAACTATTAATCTATCACCAAGATGAATGGCACTACGTTACAGAATATGGACATAATTTTGAGCTTGTGGATAGATTTTTTGTTCCTTGTTGTTTAAGGGCAAAAAACCTCTCCGTCATCATTGCTTTATAAAAAAAGGAATAAAATAACATAAAATAAACAACCCCTACCCCTCAAACATTCTAATAGCTTATGGATGGAAGATGAACAACTGCTATAACTCTACTTAATATTAATATCATACAAGAAAAGCAAAACCATCATATAGTTTAAAGAAGAGTCAGGGGAAGTAGATACTGGAGGAAAATATAAAAGCTACTTTATAAACATTGATACAATATTTTTTTAAGAACATTATAGGAGAGTCATATAGGATATCCAGTGTTATCAACAAACAAAGAATAACTACAGAATATTAAGTATCATTTTAAATAAAATAACAATTATAAAAATTATAAACCGACTCAAATAAATTTTTGTTTTTAATTAATTACATGTCTGGCACTCTAGTCAACGTTAAGCTGGTGTCCTGAATATCACTTCTTAGATGACATCGATGCCAGGAAATATATACAACCAAACTTACACTGTCCGGTAACTGAGCTCAAACACACAATATTCCAGAAAAATTCTTTGAAGAGCCTACATGGACAATGATTCAAGTTATATTTGCATAAATCAATTTTAGACAGGCAACAATTCCTCGTGATTTCAATTACTTCCAAATTTTTGTACGGTGGCTATAATAGCCACCTTACTTGACCTACATGTAAATAAATTTAAATAAACCTTAAGGATTATACCTGCAATACTTATTTTCTTTTTACAATATTGTGATGGACATAAAAGTCTTGAATTTGTAATCATTGAAATTACCGACATCGAACAAACGTAATTCACAAACCATGTTGACTGTTTAATGATTTGAACACTAATCCCGACTGAAATTTTGCATGTGGTGTTCACAAACCCATCCACCTTATAACCACACTCAATGTTGCTTGACTTCGGTGATCAGTCGTAATATTGTGTTTGCCATGTATACCTAACCTACAATATGTCATTGAAATATGTCAATTTCGAAGTGAATAACATTTTTGCTCCAAAAAAAAATGTTACTATTCTTATGGAGACAGGTATGTAGTACAAAAATTGTTAAAGGAAAAAAATCAAAAAGGGGCACTACAGTAAACAATTACCTCCAGATGTTGTTAGGTTTAATCCAGCTCTCATGACGAAAGCTTATGTTAATATGTAGGACTACGTTAGTCAAGTTAGTGGATGTTTAATAATTTGATGTTTATTATTAAAACATATATTTGTCATAATAAAAAATATTTATTTATAGTCCTAATGAAACAAGCTATCACAATATTTACTGATTTGACGAACGTAGTTATCAATATTAACGTATGCAGTCATAACCTTTGCTGAATTTCATACTTTTATATTTCTTATTTTCTAATAAAAAATGTATTTTGTGACACTTGAAAAGTGTCTTTCGACAAAAATATGAACTGATTGTTTGAATACAAGATAAATTGTTAATGATTTCTTAATCTTTAATAATGAAATCTGATGATAACGTACAATAGATATTTACTATTTTTACTACTAAATTGAAACAACAGATATACTGCATATTTACCATAATTTTAAATGCATATTTCAAATATACTAGGTCTACGATTTAGAATAACAGCACTCTATGTATGTTAGCAAAAGATGTTAATCCTTGGCACATGTACACTACAGACAAAATATTATAGTTATTTGTTGTCACCAAAGTATTAAAAAAAAGGTAATTATGCATTGAAGCTTGCCTTAAAATTTAATTATGATAATCGTTTACTACCTAGGTTATTTTGAAAAAATAAGACCATATTAGGTGTCGTAGACACTTTTAAAATAGCTAAATATATTATTTTACTAGAAAATAATAAATAAAAATTACAAAATCCAGGTTTGGTTAGTTTATTACGAATGGAAATCCAACTCTGGTTATAACTACGTTATTCAAGTTAGCATTAAAACATATTATTGTGGTAATTATTTACGAAGAAAGTTACTGGTATTTTTGGTTATTATTTTTATTTTTTTAATCATGTTCTACATACCTTCTTTCTCATAATAATATGTTTTCAACGCAGAGCTAATTTCAAAACTACAGAATTCAATGCATTTATAGTCACCAAAATCAAGCAACATCGAGTACGGATAGTACTTGGATGGGTGACCGCTTGGGAAGTAACCCACAATTTCCTTTTTTTTTACTAATTACGCGTTAGTCAGGTAAGGTGGCTATTTTAACGCGTAATTCACTTAATGGACAGTAACCTCGAAAAGTTGAAATTTTTTTTTTTCCCCCGTGAAATCGTTAGCTCCGCGTTGAAAATTTATTTTATTATTAAGAAATAGGGTATGTAGAATATTATTATTTTTTAAATCGCCAAAAATACCAGTAACAATTCTTTGTAAACAATTACCATTATTGTTTTATTAGGTTTGGCTAAGTGAATATATATATGTTACTATTCTTATGGAGACAGGTATGTAGTACAAAAATTGTTAAAGGAAAAAAATCAAAAAGGGGCACTACAGTAAACAATTACCTCCAGATGTTGTTAGGTTTAATCCAGCTAATATTTATACAATATATATAGTCACCTAGCCAGACCTAACAAAACAAGCGATCATACATTCACTAACTTGACTAATGTAGTCATAAACTAACATTTGCATTCATAACCTGAGCTGTATTTCATACATTTATATTTCTTACTTTTTACTAAACTAATGTATTTCGGTCCTTCAAGAATGTCTGGTGACATCTAATATGATATCATTTATTCAAAATAATGTGGATAGTAAATGATTTCAACGATTTCTTAATTAAATTTTAAGGCAATCTTCAATACATAATTACCAAAAAGAATTAATAACAGTCCTTATGCAGCATCAGTTGTTTAATCTTTCATCTTGATTGAGACAAAGTTGCAACAATTTTTAATTCAATCAAATATTAAACACAAAATATTAATTTCAAGACATCAAACACTGTATAAGTGGGCAAACAAATAAGTCATAAAAACTTGCTAAACTGACATAACCTTGAAATGAAAAATAATTTTAGCTAATATTAAAATATTAACGTAAAGTTAATGAAGTAAAGAAAAAAAAATACTTACGAAAACATTTAGAATTTAGAATATTTTATTATATTTCAGTTTCATGAAAAATAAATATAAAACGCAGATTATATAAATAAAACTGATAACAGACAAAATAGATTTAACAAAAATTAATATAAAGATTGTATAAAGACATTGATTTCAAATGATAACAAAATAAGTAACAAACAAGTTGATTTAAGTAAATATAAACTATGAATAAATAACAATAATTCAATTATAACGAGTACACTATATTATAAAACAAAACAATTGATCCATCTTTAGACTTTACGTTACTGTTCTTCATTTGCATTTTTCATTTGAGAGCAGACTACTGACTACTCAGCTGGTCGAATGTTCCAAGCATCTGCCCGGTGTCGCTTTTGGTTTGTCCAGGCTTATTCGGAAAATGTTATTTTCAAGAATATATATATTTACTATTGTTATTTTCCAAGACAATTACTTCTATGCTATTTAATTAACAACGTCTAGTGGCGAATAGATGATGATATTTTCCAGTTATTTATCATAGCCTCTATTTTTCTGAAACTGAGGGACTAGAGTACAATTTTACAAAACTATAAAAATCAATGAACTTTATTTTAATGTTTAATTGCACTAATTCGACTTTTACCATAAATTTACTACCTAATTGTTTCTAATATTTATATTTTTATTTCCTTAAATTAAAATAGTGTATTTTAATTTGAAAGTCCATGTATCGTACTACGGTTTAAATTTGCACAAATACAAATAATTGTATTGAAATTTGATTTTCTATATACACCCGATTAAACATATTTTATTTATTGAAAATGTAGTAATTATGTTATAAAATAAAACGAATTTGGTGAAAACAAAGCACTATCATATAAAAACAATGTTTATAACAATCAACTATCTTAATCTTATTAAATTCAGAAAGAGGAGCGATTTTGGACTGTGGACAGTGCATGAACTTTACTGATTGTGCTGGCGCCTTTGTGTCTGTCTACGTGTCCACGATAAATTGAATGAACTTTATTAAATATGAAAGAAACTCGGTTATTAATTCTTTCATTATTATACCAATGCACGGGATAGATTCTATAAAGGGCCTATATTGGTGAAATGTAAAATCAGTTAGCAAACCTAATATACAAAACTACATGAAAATAAACTTTTGAGAGTCCTAGGGGAAAAAGAGAAGATAATGGACCCTAACCATAAACATTGACGAAAATCAAAACTTGTTGTCACAATTATTTATACAGTCTGATCATAATGTCCTTGCCCCCTTTTATTGTTGTTAATAATTGGAATTTTGAAACGTCAAACTCTGGTAATAAACTCTAGTTCTTGGTATAACATTTTTTGTTTATACTCCTTTTTTGGGTGAGGGGAGTTGTGGAGTTAACTAAAATTGTATAAAAGGTAACATGGTACTGATTTTAAAGATTTTACTGAGTAATTAATAGTGGCGAAAACAACGTTACAGTTAAACTAACCAAAATGGCCGGACAAAATTAAAAACGACGGCCTATTGAATTGACGATCGTGAGTCAACGAGAACGGTCACTGACAACGCGTGTCGTCCGTATATGTGTGTTCACATTTTTTAAATGTGAATTAATATGTGTCCTTAAGTGTTTCTGTGTGTTTTTATATTTGAAAATGACTGACAAATAGTTGACACGCGTCATTAAGATAGTGTAGCCTAATCTACAAGTAAGGATTGTTCGACAGTAACACCTCAATACAAGGTAATTAAATAGTAAATTAGTTTCATTTCCATTTCAAAAGTCAATAATTCAAAATATTTCGCTGTCAAGAAACACTGTTGCTTCAAGAATAAATGATTTATCTCAAAATTTGGTTCTTCAACTGAAGGAGAAAATTAAGGAATTTACAAACTTTTCACTGTCTGTTGACGAGAGCACCGATACTGTTGATACAGCTCAACTTGCTGTTTTTATATGAGGTATTAACAGTAACTTTGAAATAACTGAAGAACTATTAAAGTGCATTCCATTGACAGGTACTACAAAAGCAAATGATATTTATTCTGCAATTGAGCATTTGATAGCAGAATATGAACTCAACTGGAATATACATAGCAGCACAACTACGGATGGCACTCCTGCCATGGCTGGCAAACATTCGGGCGTTGTAACTAAATTAAAACAGAAAACATCAGGGAATTTTGTGGGATTTCACTGTATAATTCATTAGGAATCATTGGCATCCAAACATATAAAAATGGACCATGTCATGCAACCTATAATTAAAAAAGTAAATTTTATAAGGAGCAGAGGACTAAATCACTTCTTGTTCAGGCAGTTTTTACAAGATTTGGACGAAAACTTTTCTGATATCCTTTATTTAACCAAAGTTCGTTGGCTCAGTCGAGGAGTAGTTTTAGAAAGTTTTTGCAATACGTGACCATATTCAAGCTTTCATGTTAGAAAAAGCATTGATTATGACAATAACTGGTGGGTTGATTGTGCCTTTTTGGTAGATATGAATAAACATTTGACTGATCTGAATTTAAAGTTACAGGGTAAAAATCTGATTGTCACTCAAATGTATTCATGTATTTGAAACAAAGTTGAGGCTGTGGGAAAATCAGGTAAAAGATCAAACTTTGGATCATTTCCCTCATTTAAAATCATATGACACAGTGAATCAAAAAATGGATCAATATTCTCAACTTCTGCAAAATCTGATCACGGAATTCAACAATCGTTTTGAAGACTTCCACAAAATGAATGAAATGGAATTCCCAATTTTCAACAATCCATTCGATTTTGAAGACTCACAGGCACCATTTCATTTGCAAATGGAGTTGATAGATCTTCAATCGGACAGTATTTTGAAAGAAAAATTTTAAGAGATTAACGCTCTTACATTTTATACACAATATTTCAAGAGTTTGGAAAACTACAAGGAATTAAAAAAGCATGCAGCTCTGTGCATGTTTGGTAGCACCTATTTATGTTAGCAGATGTTTTCCGTCATGAAAATAAATAAGAACAAACATCGCACAAGACTTACGAATGAACATCTCCAATCAATTCTTAAAATAATTACAACGAATATGATACCTGACATCAATGAGCTTGTCAAAAAAAAGAGAAGTCAGGTATCTGGATCCTCGAGCTCAAAATAATTACCCTCTTTTATAACTTTGATATGATTTTTAAAAACCGTATATTATACTATAAAATTAAATAACTGAAATGTTATAATAATTCAGTACATTTTTTTTTATTTGAATCTGGCCCACCTACATATTCTAAATTTAATATATGGCCCTCTGCAAAATTGAGTTTGACACCTCTGGTTTAGTGTTTATAGAAAGCCTACACACACAGGTAGATATATAACTACGGATTAACCCGCGTATAAAAGAGCAGCTCTTTCAATTCTATGGTTCACAGTGCCACAAGTTAATAAACTTATCTCTGTCTAAAGAATATTACGAAAAATAATTTCAAAATATTTATGATGCTGCAATTTTTAATGGTTATCTAAAAGATATAACAAAGAAAGCTAAATTTGAAAAATATAATTAATTATTGAGAAGTACTCTTGTGGGCAGTATGCCTGAGCAGAGATGGGTTAAGACTGCATTTACTCCTCCAATGTCAAATATTGTAAATCAATCACTAAGAAAATATGCAAATTTAAATGTAGTAATGTCAGCCGAGAATAATATTTGTAAAATTTTGGGAAATCCAAAAGATAAAATTGACGAACAAGATAAATCAGGAATTTATTGTATAAAATTGTGAAATATGTCCGAAGAAATATATAGGCAAAACAAAACGAAATGTTATGATAAGAGCAAAAGAACCCTTTGCCCACCTCAAATATAATAGGTGTGATAAATCAGCCCTGGCGAAACATTGTGTAGAGGAAAAACATTATTTTAAAAAGGAAAACTCTATGTTGTTGAAAAGTGCTACTAAATTAAAATTAATTGATGCACGAGAAACTTTTTATATTAACAAGTACAGTAATGTAGCTGTAAATAATTAATTAGGACCGATACAAAATTCAATAATAAATTAAAATATAAAATGTAGTGTTAGATATAAGCTTAGTTAAGAATATTGTATTAGTTAGATGTTAACTTTTAATTTTTTTAGAATTACGCGAGGCACTTGTTAACGCCTTAATATTAGAAAGTAGGTTTAGACCACGACCCTTTAGTTTTGTATAAATAAGGGGATTGACTCAGTGCTAGTTTAGTTATTGTAGCTCATCTATCACTGAGGATGGCGACTTTGTCGTTGACACGCGTTTGATTAAGTAAACGTAATTTTTGTGAGATTTTGTGTTCGAGTTTTTTTCTATCTAATATTATCTCACAATTCAAGCTCAATATCTATTTATTATTTATTTTAATTATACATTAATAAAAGCTTTGTACAAGACTAAAAATAAACTTTAATTGTGATATAAGTTAGGGTTACATAATAGACTGGAACTACATTTGTATTCCAATATGTATCATACTAGACTATTTTATCCGCCACGAATCATGTCCGTTGGGTAAAAGCCAATAAGGGAGCAAGAGTAATGCACGGTAGTCAATTCAAACCGCTCCCTGCACGAGGCTAAAACCTGAGTGAGGCTTTCGACAACTTGCAATGCTAATAGGGTTACATAAATAAGTAGTTATATTACATTTGTGTAACTTTTAATGAGTTTAACGATAGTTATTATGTTTTATTAATTAATTTTATTTTTTTTTTATTTTTTGCTTTAACGGGTCATAATAATTTCTTCTGTAATAATAGTAATAATCCAGTATAAAAATAAATGATAGTTTTTAAATGAACTTTCCTGCAATTTAAGATGAAAGGTGTCGATTACATTTATTTGGTTGGAAATATATTTTTTTCGTTGAAAAAGTTCTGATGATTTGTTTGCAAGGAAGGAAAGCAGTTACGGATGTATTTAAAAAAATGTTTCGTAAAAACTGTGATTCAAAATGAAATGCAGTATGTGTGATTTTTCCGAGAGCCTTATATCAACGTAAATGTAGAAGAATCGCGGTGTCAAGCGTTGTTAAATAAAGGAAACAAGTTGGTAAACCAACACTTGGTCCCTATTGGTTTCTTCAAGGTCAGGGTGTCCATTAGCTCCTCCCTCAACGGAGTTGACTCAGTGCGATATGTATAGAAATACATTTTTTTATTGCGATTTAAAGCTACATAATAGACTAGAAATACATTTGTATTACGATATAAGACTACATAATAGACTAGAAATACATTTGTATTGTGATATAAGGCTACATACTAGACTAGAAATACATTTGAATTGCGATATAAGGCTACACATTAGACTAGAAATATATTGCAATAGTTACTTTATGTTCTTCAAATTACAAGTAAGAAGAGTTCCAATGTCTTATTTCAGTAAAGTTCATTAAATAAAACTATGAATGTTTGTTTGACTGTGTAATAAACATCAGTACTTTGTGTTACGTTATTTATTTACACATATGTAATGTCAATAAATATTATATTTATAATATTTTATTTGAGTGAATGTTTTTCAGTTTCACAACATTAAAAGTTCGTAATTTCCTTCTTCTTTTTCCCTTTTGCTCTGCTGGTATTCATTATTTATTTATATTTTTATACTTCTATAGCCACCCTTTGTCTATCAGGGACAGATATTTCGGCGAGTGGCGAAACAGTACCGCTGTTAAATGAAGGCCTGCTATAGAAGTTTAAAATGGATAAATAATAAATACAAGTTCTTCCAGTATTAATAAGAATTCAGAACAGGTGCTTCAGTATACTGTATAATCAGCCCTTCCTGTATGAGCTGAATTTTTGAAAGAAAGTAAGAAAGATACGACTGCCATGATAAAGATGATAGTGATACAAAGAGCAATAGGAGTTCCAAAAGTGTGGTCGTCATCAGTTCTGGAACATACAACAATAATATAATGATAATAAGAGAAGAGTACTAAAGAATACAAATTAAAGATAACTTCTCAGCTAAACAAAAACACAATAATTCTTTAAAATAAAACAAAGAAATCGCCTCGATTATGCCCAAAAACGCTTTTTTCGTAGTCACATGACATTCCGAGAAGATGCAGACTTTTGAAATAAATTCAGAAGGTTTATACAATTCAATAGTTGAATTCCTCAATTAAATTAAACCTACACTGGCAGGCTGATCTGCTATATTTACACAGATAAGTCCAGTCTTTACCATTTAACATGTCTTTCACCTCTAACGCACTTGTCTTTAAAATCTTCAAACGAATTTCTTTTAAATAGGGCACATGCCAATAAAATACATTATATATGAATTCCCTTCTCTTTATTTCGCAATGAAGACATTTTCGAAGCACACTTATAAATAAGTTCAGCTCTTGCTTTGAACTTTCAGTTAATTGAACGTCCTTTACACTACTTTCCATACAGTTCACATCTTAACTGAGCTCCTGTACAACAAATGACACCGACTGCTTTCAACTTCGGATTTATATTTACTTATCAAACTACGGTTTAATTTACTAATAACCTTAATATTTCAATCACACAATTTTCTTTATCACTCTAAATTAAATCACGCACATTCTTCCAACCGTTATAGAACATTAGTTTGATAAAATTTCTTTTGGTATGTGATTTGGGGTGGGTGGGGGTGGGTTTATTGCTTAAATTGGTTCTTAGGTTGGAAATTAATGTAGCCTATTGTTAATAACAATTAATTTAAAATAAAATGGTCAAGCGTGCGCTAAAACCACACGACTTACATTCGTAGGCATATGGGACAGTTATAAAGTCCAAGTCTTTTAAGCGCTTGTTTAAATTGTACAGACAGAAATTATATGTGTCCTTGATTTAATCTACGGACCCTAAGAAAAGAGAAATGAATGTAAATGCAATATATCTTTTAATGGCTCTTGAATTGTTTGCTTCACGTCAGAAAAACTGCTTATAAAAATGATACCCTACTCATTTCTCATTGTGTGATTAAATTAATTTGTATTCGTCATATAAAAATAATAATAATAATAAATGGTTTCGCAATGCAATTTAATTTTAAATTAAATTTTTTTTTCATTTTAGACGGGGAAGGGGAAAAATGATATCTGACGCTTTAAATTAGGCCTAGTGCTAACATATTAATTTTGTTGCTCAAATAAAGATACAAATTCGTATCAGAATAACTTCTAGTTTTATTTTATATCCTACACGTAATATATATATATATATATATATATATATATATATATATATACAAAAAATAAATAAATTTTATATAAATATATATATATATTTTTTAATTTTACCGTGGCGGGACGGTAGAGAGAAGAGAAAACTTTAACTGTCAATTTAAAAAATTAATAATATTTTAAACTTTCAGTAAATGTAATACAATTATTAATTATATTTTGCATTGATTATTAGTGTGACTTGATTAGATTTTTAGTTTTAATATATATATGGGTATGTGAGAAGGTTTGTGCGATATTTTTGCATTGATTTTAGTTTAACTATGTACGTGATTTGAAAAAGTTAGTGCAATATTTTTCGTAGATTTTTAGTTTTAATATGTATTGGTATGTAGGAAAGTTTGTGCTATAGTATTGCATTGATTATTAGTTTGACAAGTACTTGGTAGTATTTTTCATGTTTTGTTAAATAATTTTAAAAAAAATTAAACTAATCAGAATGAATAAAAAAGGATGACATAGTCGTGCCTAAGGTGTGGATCTTTATCACAAATGGTGCCTACTCATCGTGGCTAATCACAGTATTAACTAAACCTAATACAAGACATTTAAACACCTAGACACTTCGGTCCTCCCCAAGTAGTTAACATAATAATCGTAATATTTGAGTTTAGCGACTGAAAAATGAGTCGTGTGAGAAGTTTTTTTTCGAAATGTCTTCTTGTGCTCGTTTTATAACTTTATAATAAAATTTAACAAGTATAATGTCAAAGCGTGTATTAGAAACATATTTTTTTTAATTAATGGCACAATTGAAAAGTATACTAATAATTATAATAGAATTAGTTGTAAAATAGAATAAAAAGTTATTGACTAGTAGCACTACCTAGTAGCGCAATTTAGAAGGATGAGAGTAGGGCAAGTCGGTAAAAAATGAAGCAGATTGCCGTGCCTACCAGGGGAATCTATGTCGGTTTGGGGCTGGACATCTAAGTTTTTCTAAACCAAGAAAAATAAGTGTAGTGTTTAAAATTATATTGTAAAATATTCCAAGTCTTTTTTACTAGTGACAGGACACTAATAGTAAAGTTTAAATATAAAGGCCCACCCGAAATTAAGTAGACCTATACTAATTTATTTTTAAAATTCACTTCTACAGTAACTCTAATATGAACAGGTAAGCAAGTATGCAACATTTCAAGATCTAATCTTTAACACTTAGGGCACTTCTTAACTATTACCTTTTATTATTTATCCCTATGACTGAGTATGAATTGTTAATTTATGGTCTATAGATATTGTACGATGTCTCTAGCTTGACAATGGTTTTTCCAGAATGTTTTATTAAATAACAGAAATACTCGGGCTCAATATAAGTTGAACGAGGGTAATTATTTGTTTGATTAAACAACTTCATTTTAAGTTGGACGTAATTGTTTGTACAGTTATTTTTGGGAATCTAATTTTCTTGCGTTCTTATGAGTTGCGGTGCAATCATACAACAGACATGAAAACATTACATGTTTGATTTACAATTATTACGGAATAAATTATTTATATTAACTTTCAATATGAAATAAACTGTACATATTTACCTTGTAAGAATTATGGATATTGATTGGGGGTCCACAAGATAAGATTTCCCGAATCACTACAGCTTGGCTGTGATAGGATTTATCTGACTCAGTGTTTTAAATAGGCTAAGTGCAGAGACGAGATGAATTTGTGTAGTTTTATTCTTATTTCATTTGAATAAATTTTTAATATTGTTTTAATTTACAAATATTTCAAGACTTAACTAAATTGCATTAACCTTAGAACATCAATAATTACCTAACATACTAGAATTTACTGAATTTATTATTATTAAAAATATTCAGATTTTCGCCGTGTTTTCCATACAACTCACTCCACATTTAATTAAACAAAACATCCATTTTGTTTTAAATATAATTGCTTACTTACTCTAACATAATGAAGTATTTTCATATTACTTAAAGCTATGCAATTTTAATTTCTATATAATATTTAAATAAATTTTGAATCACTTTTAGATTTTTCTTGCTCCTTTAAAATTGCATGGAAGGATCCTTATCCCAAACGAGTTTCGAATTTTTAAAACCTAATGTTTGTTACAAATAGTTCATATAAAGATTATATCAGTTATTGTTAATGTAATTTGTTGTAATGACTTTAGTTAGATTTTAAGTTTATTTTAATTTTAGTTTTATTACATATGGGTATGTGAGAAAGTTAGTGCAATATTTTTCGTAGATTTTTGTTTTAATATATATGGGTATGTGAGAAAGTTTGTGCAATATTTTTGCATTGATTTTAGTTTGACTATGTAGCCTATATGAGTTTGAGAAAGTTAGTGAAATATTTTTTGTAGATTTTTGTTTTAATATATATATGGGTATGTGAGAAAGTTTGTGCAATATTTTTGCATTGGTTACTAGTTTGAGTCTGAAAACGTTATAAAACAAATAAAAACCGTCTAACGCGCACAGCACGCGGCTGCGGCGCATGCGCCAGTCATGCGGTAACGCGAACCCATAAGATTTCCCCCTACCAAAAAGTGCCCAACGCGGCTAAAGAAGTTTTCACTTCAAAAATTCAACTCCATAGTTTTTGGCCCTAAACCACCTCAAGTTTTTAGTTACCGCTATATTTTTTCTATATTTGAGACAACGCAAAGAATATAAATGCAAAGCTTGAAATGTATAGGATTTATCGTCTTGTCTGTGTAGACCGGTTGTGACCGATGGAGACGCACGTGAAATTATAAGGGTCTTTGGTTTTATTTAAAAAATTAAATCTCCTAACAATATTCTACGAATAGCTTCTACGAAAAAAAATCGAGTTGTAAACAATTTGTTTTGATAACTAAATTAACATTTTTTTCTTGATGAATAATTTTGATTGGTTTTATTTAGTTTTGGTAATATGGGTGAGTGAGCAAATTTTGTGGAATGTTGTGGAACAGTTTATTTTAAATAATACAAGGGGAAAAGCTGAAAATAAGATACAAGGGGACACGATGAACATAATTTAGTATTCACTCTTAATTTTAATGACACAAGGGGACACGATAAACATAATAATTTAGTATTCACTCTTAATTTTAATGACACAAGGGGACACGATGAACATAATTTATTAAACACTGTGAGTTCCAATTTACACCAATATTCTTTATAACTTAATATAAAAATATTTCTTACAGAGCAGAAGTATCGGATAAAACCAAGTCATTATCTTCCTCGCTATTCTCTTCTGTATTTGTTACTTCACTTTTGCTAATAACAAAGTATTACAGTAAAAATAGGGTATCAATATACAATTTACAGCCTTTTTCTTTCATTCTAAAATGGAGTTTTCGCGATTCAGACAGGAAAAGGATTTAGATTTTAGTGAAAATTGTTATTGATGTCATTTAATTTAAAATACAATTATATTATATCCTTACGTTTTGGATATACTACACGAATTTATTGTTTCTAGGACCAGGGCTTTAAGTTTGATGTTTATGAAAGAAGCAGGATATTTGATTATACAGAGTGAAAAAAAGTAATCCAACTCCTAGATAATTTTTGAACGAGTAGAGATGAAACTTTTAACCTTCGTAAGCATCGTACGATAAGTCCTTTCATTTTTATGGGGTAAACATGTTTTTGCCCATTTTTAAGGGGGACTTTAATATTATTACCATCTTACGCAACCCCCATCTTATGACATATCATTTTGAAGGGAATCAAAAAAGAAAGCTTTTAATGGCGAGAAAAAGTTTCTACGATATCTCTAATCGGAATCATGGGGGCTATAAGTCAAACTTTGAGAGTTTTCTAATTGTCATATATATTAATGACAAAAAAACCTAAAATACCAATTAATTGTTTTAACAACTAACTTATTTAACTAAATGAACACACATTTAATATTTTCCTTATATTAGCAAACAGGTCCCAATTTTTGAATGGGGGAATAATAGAGAAATTTTGTTTACCCATCTCGTCACATGTCATTTTAAAGGGAATTTTGAGGAAACAGAAACGTATAGAATACGTTCCCATGACTGCCTTGATTGAATGAAACTAACCCAACAAGAAAGAATGCACAAATAAAACCTCTCATTTGGGTCCTTAGAAGCTATATTGTAGCAAAATTTGATCAAAATCGTTAGAGCTGATTTTGAGAAAATAGAAATTTATTGTTTTCGTGATAGCTTCTACAAATTTTAAGGTAAAAAACAGAATCCTTGAGATATGGTCAAAATGTGAACTCATACCAAATTTGTTTAGGATTCGAAAAACTGCAAAGACATCGTTCTAAGGCGATCGTAAGGAATTATTTACTAATAAAAGATAGAAAATTCTTAACGTCGCTAGTGACTCGAGTCACCTCCCTCACAAAAATTCTGGACAATAAAAATAAATATATGTGAATAAACTCGGCTTTTGTGAAATATTTTTTTAAACATTTATTTTCTTCTAATTTCATTAAAGTTAAGATGTGT
Organism: Aphrophora alni; assembly: GCA_963513935.1. NCBI lineage: Eukaryota > Metazoa > Arthropoda > Insecta > Hemiptera > Aphrophoridae > Aphrophora > Aphrophora alni. The sequence goes on from OY740765.1 coordinate 122,217,091, forward strand.
AATGCAACTTATGAGACATTCTCTATAGCCTATTACATTGAATAGTCACACTTACGGATTTCTATAATCATCAACACCCATTTCGGTCATCAGTTGGAGTTCTGGAGTTGGAAGCACTATTTCTTCATTATCCAATTCAATGGAAATAAACTCTACATTCACCGGCTGTAATATCCTGATAACATAGAACAACTTGTTAGTTATGATAGATGTAGTTCAGTCCCTATCGACATCACTTCAGACTAAAGCGCCGCTAAAATTTTAGACTGTATACAGTGTCACCACGAAAACACTAGTTACCGGAATAATTGCAAGACTTGTCTCGATTAAATCTCATACTGTAAATGATAACCAATTGTTTTAAATTTTGTGTGATAGACTGTTTATGTCCGTATCAAAAACAATGTGTAGTCCGTGAACAATAGAAATGGCGACGCCGAGCAACTTTGGATTACAAAGAGATAGGATGCTGAAATTTTGTCTATTTGTAGATAATAACAAACCGCTCGGTCATCATCGCCTTATAAAAAAAGAAAGAATAAAAAGTAAAGACTTCTGCCCCGGTCAGAAAAGAACTAGAGGCGGTCGAGAGAGACCCAATAGGAAAGATGAAAGAAAGGGGTCTAACCCAAGACTACACGGATAAAGGTATAGGATCTTTTTGGATCGAATTGGATTTCCTAACCCGTATTCACTACAATGTTTTTATACGGAGTCATGTAAATAGATATATAATTTTTACAATTTTAAGTTACATCCTCTGAGAGCGACGTTTTAGGTTTGGAAAATTGGACTGAATACAAAAATGTAGTATGTTTAACCAATCAATGTAAACCCAATGGCTATTCTGGTTTTAAAATTTATCATATGGTTACTATACTTTTTGAACTTTTTCTTCTTCCTTAGTGATGCCAATACTGCAGCGATGAGGAAACGCCTGGATTACTTTGTTAAATATTTCTCCATCTTCTTCAGGTAAACTGTTGGTTCAGTGTCTTCCTTCTGCTTAACCACCCTACCCACGTGGATATTGGTCTTCCTGTGTGTCGCTTGCCCGATGGCCTCGTTTCGGTTTCCGATTTTCACCCGTTCCAGCGAACCTTCCGAACAGGGAGATTTGCCCGTCCTTAATCCTCTTACTCACCGGTGTCCGTTTTAAATCACCTAGTAGACCTATCCTATCATTTCTAATTCTATCTTTTCTTTTCACTATACTTTTCCACCATCGTGTATATTACTGTAATTTGTTTCGGTGTCTTGTGAAAATCGTAAGAAAGGAATACTTACTTACAACTACCATCCGCCTCAGAGATTCACTTTGGCAGCAATTGTTCCTGTTCACCTTCCTCGTCATTCTTATTCTCCTCTTTATTGTTACTGTAAAATGAAAATTCAAAACTTTATTCCCGATAACAAATCGTGAAGAATATTCTGGCAAAGATATATGACAATGATGGATTGTTCATATTATTAATAAGGTTTATAGCCAATGTATGGTATATAACCATGTGTTATAGTAAGACTGAATTTACATATTCAGTATAGATAGACTACTTTTGTAGTCACCGAAAATGTCGACCTCCGTATTTTGGCTGATCTTCTCGTTTCATGGCCTCAAGAAACCGAAAAATTTATTTTCGACATGATGTCTATCCGTCGTCGTTGTGGTCTGTACTAATGTACGATAGCGGTCTCAAAAATTACAATGGCAACATGAAATTGTTTATGAGTGACCATAGTGTTATTAGGAATTAGGGATATAATTAGTTAGAAAAAATGTCTATGTCCTTTTGAAGAAATTAGAATGACAACAATTATTGTGACAGACCTGGAAAACTGATGGAATTGCTTACCTCGCAAGTGAGGTGGACTGGTAGTTGTTCATACGTGTGAAGGCACTTTCACTTGCTTTTTTCGTGTCGATAACTTGGCCCTGCCGGATCTCATAACTTTACGAATATCACTGAATTTTGTTTGTAGTTCAGTGTTCGAAATAACATTTTTGACAATAACTTCGTTGTTTGTCATTGTAGATAGGTAAGTACCATTACATGGAGAATTTATATCTGCAAATTTTTATCTAATTTAATACTACATATTTGTTGAATAACAAACGAGGTTTTAAATAAAAAAGTTTTAAATGACCGCCATTTTAACATTTTCAATTCGATTTTTCTGAATTTCAATATAGTTCTTTAGGAGCACACTATTAGGAATTAAGGACATTATTAGTTAGAAAAATAGTCTAAGTTTTTTGAAGAAATCAGAATGACAACCATTGTGATAGACCTGGAAAACCGTTGAAATAGCTTACCTTGCAAGTGAGGGGACGTCATGATGATGAGAATTGTATGTAAGCCCTTGCTTGGTTAAAAAGGAGGTCAAATTGTTCAGTGGGGAACCGCCAAATTTTCATACGTACTTCCGGGTGAATTAGATCATCAGAATAGACTACACGATAACAGAATCAGTTATTGCAGAAAGGGCATATGTTACATTTTTAAACTTTTGAGAAAAAGTGGATAAACCGTACACTTGAATTAATTAATGCCTAAGAGTATTGTAGTTTTTACTGTTCATAATTTATACAGTTTATACTATTTTTACTTCAATTTTAAAATTTTTATCTTTTTGGTCTTAGCTAAAAAAAAATTGAAAAAAATACACATGTGCCCTTTTTGCAAAAAATGAATTTTTCGTAGGGTTTAAACTTTACAAATAAGCAAAAATCATATGGATAATAAGGAAAATATATTGAATAAGCATTAATATAACCATAATATTACAAAAATGAAACAAACTTTTTCTCTTGAAACAAAATAATATCCTACAGCTAAAATGAAATGTAAGTTATTATGATGAAGAATTAACACGTGTTCAGACAGCCTTCAAATTTATTGTAGGGTTAAAACTTCACAAAAAACACAAATGATAGGCTACATGTTAGTAAGTAAAATATAGGCTACTGAAAAAAACCTTAAACATTAAGGTAGCCTATGTATGTAATTAGTCTTTACGTAGCATGAAAAGTTTTAAATAAACAATTTCACATAATTTTATTTTTAATCAAAATATACATAAATAAAATATATAACAAAACAGTATGTTATAATACTTTAAGTCGGCCGATTAGCACGGGACAAACACACAATTGTTTGTATTATGATAACTAACAATACAGTATCAAGTATTTTCTTAAATAATGATTATTTATTACATTTCCGCTCTTAAGTGGAGTATTCGGTGAGGCGTGACTAATGGGATTTACTGGCCGGGCCACCCAGCTATTCATCGCCCTAACCCTCCAGCCAGGTACCCTGCCTCAACTTACCTTGAGACGGGCTATAAATCTTTTGTTTCTCAATGAGACCCTGCAAATATGTATCCTGGCAATTTTTGTTTTCAAGTGAATAAAAGTTATCCCAAATGTCACTTTTGGCTTCATCTGTTAAATTTGCATAACACTTTACTGCACACTTGCAGTTAAAAGTTTCTTGGACCCTTTGTTCCACATGTTTACCAGAGTACCTACGATTATAGGCTTGACCTTTAACCTTAGCAGTTTTAATTACATTTCTTCTATATTTCCCTTCATTAATTACTCCTTTTTTTTCTTTTCACTGGAACACTATCAACATTATCACTTTCACTACACATTTAAAAAACTTCATAATCAAAAAGTACAATCAATTATTATTACACCACTATCTGAAGATGACAAACAACAAACTAATAGAATCTTCTCAAGTAAGGCCAGTAATTATTGCAAAAACAGCTGATGCTTAAGCAGGTGTACCAACACAGTTCAGAAATGAAAAACAAATTTACCGCATAAAGGACACATACATGTGGTATCACATGTGCCTTTTCTGCTCTAAACAGGAATTGCATTGTGGATTGAAATAGTGAAGCAGGCATGACACCTGAGTCTTTTATGCACTAAAAGATGTGTCTAAGAGAGGACAACAATAATGTATGTTTAACTCAGATACCGTAAAAAATGTCACATGTGCCCTTTCTACAATAACTTCTAGTTTCTACTAAAAGAGTGATTAAACTTTTGCAGAGAAACACTTATGATTATCCAAAATTGAATGAGTAACTTAGAATCAGATGTATCTGTCACATCAGTTGGAATCATTATGGATTTTTAATTATAATGATAATTTATTCATTTGATTGAACCGTTTACGATGAATAGGAGAGATATATTGAATAATAAAAATAAAGAGAGATTTAGTAATTGTAGACTGGACTATTGTAGTTTAATTGAAATTCCCGGTCGATATACCATTTGTTAGGAATCAAACCAGATTCCCGTCTGGGTTCTTTTATTTCAACGAAACAAAAATAACCCAGTCTACTATTAATACATCTATCATTATTATTATGATTATACAATTTATTTTCCTATTCACCTTTAAGCGGTTCAATAAAATGTTATAATTATTATTATAATTAAAAAATCTAGAAGAATTCAAACTGTTGTGACAGATAAACCTGATTATATATTAGTCATTTAATTTTTGACTAGTGTTTCAATCACAAGTGTTTCTCTACGTTACATAAGGTTTGCTCACCCTTTTAGCAGTTCATGACGTCCACCTCACTTGCAAGGTAAGCTATTTCATGATTTTTCAAGGTCCAAAAAATAAAAATAATTGTTGTCATTCTGATTTCTTCAAAAGAACTTAGACTATTTTTTTAACTAATTATGTCCCTAATTTCTAATACTACGAGTGGTGGTACCCTACTCTTCTTGAACAGACCCGAATATTATTAATTTCAATTGAACACTGTCACTACCATATGCGCATTTCAACAAACGAGATTTCCTGCCTTTTGGTACCGCTCAATGTCAGCTATAATACTTATACAGAATTATACTTTGTAACACAATAAAAAATTTGACGAATGCAACTCATTTCATTTCCAAATTTTTTAAAATTTTGCTCACACGCACGTAGTATAAAGAAAATTATGCGAGAGGTAATGTAGATATGTGATTTTCAAAGTTAGACATGAGTTGATAGAAATAACCCTAAGTGAATATCTGTTGATTACCTCTATTCAGTGTTCAAGTATTTGTTTAAACAATCCTTGCAGGTTAGGAAATGAGTCGGTCAAAACAAGGCGCGTGTACGGTCTCATTTTAAGTTTTATAAACACATTTCTTTGTTAAGAGAGTGATTCACTTAATAGCGACCCCAACAATTAATAACATTCTCAGAATCTAATTGTAATTAGTAATTATATCTGTAAGGTTCACTGGCCGTTTGGTTGTGTCTGACATCGGCTTAGTCATGTCAACAAGGCACCCGACAGAACTGTACTTGCGGAGAAGTATTTTTCTATAAGAGTTATGTAAACTAAGTATTTGAAGTGATGAACAGATGTTCACAAAATTAACTCACTTAAAGTTATTTCTATCTTTGAAAATGTCCTAAGATTAATTCACAAACATGTTTTCTATAAAAACAAAATTAGAAATTGTATTTAAATTGAAACACGATTTTATTTAAAAAATATATTTCTATACCGTTTTACTTCGATAACATTTAAACTCAAATTCGATACATAAAGCGTAAACTCGAATACAATTAAAGTAAAAACAAGTAAAATTATATGTGTTTATATTTTTTAAGACATAATTGAACTAATGCTCGTTTTTGGAGTTTGATATACATCTTTACAAGGTACTTTCGTTATTGTACGGGACAACTAAGCGAGTACTGAAACTCGGCTAATTGATTGACTTGATTGGCGCGCCAGTGCGTGACTAATAATTAATTGATTGACGGTGTTAGTGACAAGCGGCCTTGTCATTAGACTCTTGGCCCTCAGGTAGGCTAACCTCAACACAGCTTAGGTTCTACTATAGTAATAGCCAAAATATAAATTGGAAAAAATGTGATTGGCATAAACATTAAAGTATGAAGCCCCTTTACCTTTTAATTTGTAACTTATAGTGAATTATATGAATGACCGCTAGATGTTACTTCTGAGAAGTGAGCCCGACTCACTCTACACCTTTTTTCATACAATCTTGGTTTATATATTATTTGATTCCTATTTAGTACAGTCTTCAAAGGTTTCAACTGTAAATTAATTCCTAATTGACTAATTTTATGAAAATATGTAGTTTTTTGGATGCTCAATACGATAAGAAAAAAGATTTGGACGTATGTTTAGGCATTTTCAAAAAACACGTTTAAACAAAAAAATATTCGTTTTTCGGTTATAACTTTGAAATTATGAAGAAACCTTAAAAAAAAATTTTTTTTTTAATCCTATGCAAAAAGATAGCTTAATTGTTTTTCTATACTTACCCTTTTTGTGAAATGCAATATTTTTGCTGTAAAATGTGATTTAAATTAGCTTACGCAGAGCCTAAGAACTGGATTTCTAGGCGCAGACTGAATTTTAGAATTGTCACAACTTTCGATAGATTTGTCGCACACGAAAGGGAAAAAAAAATCTTAAAGGTAAGAAGCTAACTTTCTTCTTGTGATTATATATTTTAATTTCCGATCAATATTAACCTAGAAAAAGTGATCGAAAAATTTAATTTTTCTTGCAAGATGTTTTTTGTAGTTATATTAGGCTAATCAAAGTTGATAAGAAGTGCATAAAATTTACTAATCTTTGAGTGGAAAGTACCTTAATACATGTTATAACAATGTTTTGGGGAAATTTCTTTAGGTTGGTTATTTCTTGACAATCCAGTGCTTGTTATAAATTAACTACAATGCAGATTTTTTTTAATAATTACACCTTACAGCCCGTCTTCTAGTCTTTTAATTTAAATTATTGGTAATAACTGGGGGGGGGATGTTTTTTTTTCCATTTAATTTTTTTATATTTCCAGTAAATTTTGTTATTATTTATATTTGTCTACGCGTTTTGGAGTTCCTCCATCTTCGAGACTTAATTTAGTACTAGACTCATCCGTTAAGGATACGTCTATATACATAGCTTTGACAAACCCCCTAACCACCAGACTCCGCCCACCATTAGTAGATTTACTAACTTATTTCTTATTCTTTAATATTTTTAAGTTTTGGAACATTACATATTATTGATTATAAATATGTTCGTTAATACTAATTTCTCCGTTCATCTTTAGTTTAAAATTTTCCATATTTTTCATTATGGCGTATAAATATAACTAAAGATGATTTGAGAAAATATTCTTAACGAACACATTTATAATCAATAATATGTAATGTTCCAAAATTTAAAAAAGTTAAAGAAAAAGAAATAAATTCCATCAAAGTTAATAATATGTGAGGTGGAGCTTGGTATTGGCGGAGCCTGATGGTAGGGGCACAGTTGTCTATATATATATATATATATATATATATATATATATATATATATATATATAGACTTGTCCTTACCGAATCTTTTAGTTTAAGATTGTAAGTTGTAGAATACCAAGGGGGTCTGGGATAAACTCGGAGTGAGTGTACCAGAGGGTGGTAAAATAATTCCCTACTAGAGCGCCAAAGGATATATGGGAGGGATTTATTTGGCATCAGTATAATACATTGAATCGTGCAGTACAGTCAAACTTACGCGATATTAGATGCTACCGATGCCTGTTGGTCTTCTTCAGGTACAACTTGTTCCTCCATCTCATCCTCCTCATATATTGTCGTGATTGTAGGATTTGGTACAAATGGCTTCTTCCTTCTAACAAAATATAAGCACTTATTAGTTAGGAAACTCCATGTTAACAATTTGGAAACTCTATGCTAACAATTTGGAATCCTCTTGATAATAATTTTGAATTTTCTTAATACTATTAGGAAACTCCTTGTTCACTATTTTGAAATCTCTTGATACCTATTTAGAAACCCATTCATACCAATTTATATATATATATATATATATATATATATATATATACACGCTTTTAAATAAATGGAATATTTTTGATACAATTTGAAAACTCCTTATTAACAATTTTTAAACCTCTTAATAGAATTTGGAAAATACTTGATACCTATTTAGAAACCATTGATAAAATTTGAAAACTCCTTCTTAATCATTTGGAAAACTTTATATCAATTTGGAACCCCCTTAATACTATTTGAAAACTCCTTGTTAACAATTTTGAAACCTCTTAATAGAATTTGTAAAGTTCTTGCTACCTATTTAGAAAACATTGACACAATATTAAAACTCTTTGGTAATAATTTGGAAACCTTTATATCAATTTGGAACCCCCTTGATACAATTTGAAAACTCCTTGTTAACCATTTTGAAACCTCTTAATAGAATTTGTAAACTTCTTGCTACCTAGTTAGAAACCATTGCTACAATTTGAAAACTCCTTGTTATGAATTTGGAAACCCCTTGATACCAACCACTCGGTACAGTTTTATACCAATTTAGAAACGACTAAAAACAATTTTAAAACCACCTTGATACTTATTTGAAATTAGTTGATACGATTTGAAACAGCTTGGTTTTTAATACAAAATTTTGAACCATTTCGTCTACAGAAATGTGTATAAATAGACAAAATTGATATTTTAATAAACACAAATTGTGCAAATATTCATAATGTGTTTTTCATCTCAATACTTATTGACAAAACCGTACAGGGAACGGTGATAAATTCTGCGTGTAGATTTCGGGCCAGGAAGAAGGTTGATTTCGTTTTTTTTCCCATTATCCTTAGATGTGGTTATCCTAATGAACGTTTTCCTCCTGAAACAGAAGAATAGAATGATGTCAAATTTTACTTGACTAGTCAGTACATAACTCTACAATTACTTATGTACAACAGATATTAAATTCTAACTCAGCGTTTTAAAAAATGTAAAAATCATGTAAAAAAGTATTATTTAAAATTTATGAATTATATGAGGGCCAGGTAACGTAATTTGCTTCACAATACACAAATTTCTTATTTATACCAATTATATATTCATACAAACATCCAATGAGCCACAATATTGTTTTGGTTAATAACAATATGGAAAAGTAATCTTCAAACCACAAATAAAACACTAACATAATTAACATTAGAAAGTCTAATAAACCCTTATGTACATTTCGGTAACATAGGCTACCATCCTCAAAAGGATTTAAACCAATTCTATACTAAAATATATTAGAGTAGTTGGATTGAGCGGCACGTTTCCCTCCCACTTTCTATGTAGGCGGGGAAACCGGCCTGACCGATATGAGTTGGAGGTGCGCTTGACCCTTTATAAGTCGTCTCACTATCACATTAATTTTGGTAAACTTCTTAACGGTAATTGTGTTAGTGTTTTATTTGTGGTTTGGGAATTACTTCTTTCATATCAAAATATTTATTATACAAATTAAAAATCGTTAATCGTAATTCAAAACAGATAATTTGAATTATATTAAAAATTTGATACACCACACCTTTGTTCACGAACTTCTGGCTGTTGTATAATATAAAGTAGAAATAGAAATAGAAGGGGAACTTTAAGCAGCGAACTTAATGTAAGCCAAATTTAACAGTTAAAAAAATATATAATATATTATAAATTTTTAATACTTTGACGGAACATATTAAATGCCACAAACTATAAATAAATTTAAGAAATCAATTAGAAATTTATTGCTAGAAAGTGACGATGTAGAATTTTATTTTCTATCGACTAAACTGTTTTTCTCCTTGTATAAAACATTTTTATCTCTTTGTTATAAGTGTGTATTTTGTGTATGTGTTTATTTTATATCTGTTGTAATAACTTTGTTATATATATATATATATATATATATATATATATATCGTTCCATTTCTTTAAAGCAATGAAACCGTTTATTTATTATACGTTGTTAATTTTCTCAAGAAAATATCATGAAAGAGTCGGTGGAACGCGGTCGGCCCTTTCTTTGTTTTTGTTTAATGTTTTTGAGTTTAACATCTCAAACAGGTTACAACCTCGGAATGTCTATTGTTCCTCTAATATTCAGTAGTGTTGTTAGTTTAAATTTTATTGTAATGTAGAATAAGTTTAATAATATTGTTTAGTTTCTTTAATCCAATTTTGTAATTAGTCAGAGTATGTACTATTGTCAATAGGAGCAATAAAATCATCCATTCAATTTAATGACGTAATTGGTGAAACCATGTTTGGTAAAACATAAAAATTGTAGAATTTATTAAATATAGTGTTTCACTTTACATGGAGTTCTACGAAGTACCTTCGTTAGAATAAATTGTATAACTTTCTTTTTATTTCTTTTTTAAATCATATATTTGTATTTCTTTAATTTTAAATTTGTTGGTAATATGATTTATTTGTAGTATTTTCTTTTATTACTCTCGCACATGTACTCTGTGTGAACGTTATGTCAAATGTTAGTTTTTGTGTGGATGTAACGTCATCTGAGCTTGAATAATGCCTGTCTGAAACAAAATATATAGGTCACTGTCCCCACACTGGACTTATAAGAGACTTAATTCCACAAAATCCATTCAGTTTTCCAAATATGTGTGAAAAATCCAAAGTATAGGAATAATTGACCAAAACTAAAATAAAAATTGACCGTAGTCATTTAAGACACAATTTCAAAGATTTAAGCTTAAGGTGAGTTTATGGTCCGAGAAAAGTAACCTTAGACAGTATTTAAATATACAGAGTGTTTCCGAATTCTCCTTACAAATTTCGAGATATTATTCCTTGGGTAGAAAGAAGCCAAAAACATAACAACTAGGGGTCTATCTCGTTTCGTTGTCTGTCTTGTCCGTCCGTATGTGTCATTTACAAAAAAAAGTTTAAAAAAAAACTCTACAGCATTAAACCAAGTTTGGGTACATTGTTGCTATTGTTGGTTTCAGTTAGTGTGTTAAGTTTCATTATTGCAATCGATATTTGGATTTTCTTGTCCGGCCATGCATGGTATGTTCTTGTATTCTTCATAATAGTCTAATGGGAATATCATAGAAGGATTAGAATAGAAAATGACGGGACCTGCAGATTCTGCCAAGAGGGGAAGAAGACACAACACTATCTATTATTTAAATGGGGTAAAGTAATACACAATAGGGCTAAAAGTCTGGGAGGTTACCAGTTTGATGTAGAGGAGATACCAACATGTGCTGCACTTCCTAAAGGAGTTGGGGCTTCTACAGATGTGAGTTTCCCGTCTTATAAGAAGTAGGAGGGGAGCACAATAGATCTCTACCACTAATAACCCCCCCCCTCCTCTCATAGAGGAATAGTATCGCTACTTACATGTCTTGTTTCCTTTGGTGGTACTCCTTGCGTTTCTCCAAATGGTGATTCACATATCCATTCAAGTCCATGTAATTAGTTTTCATTGTCGTCTTGAACCTAGCTGAATAAACCTGAATAATAATAATAATAATAATAATAATGAATAAATAACTCAGAAATAGTTATTGCATTTATATTTGTATTAGTTTAATACCCGTGCTTCACTATGGTATGCTACTATTTTAAATTAATTAATGACCTATTTATAATTATTACGTTGTCGCCCTGTTTAATTTTTGAATCTCTTCGAAGTGTATGTATTAAAAAGTCTCCACTCGCTTTGTTCATGTCAGGGCCTCGAAGATATATTTGACGAAACCTCCACTCTTTACGCTCATATCGATGTATCGTACCTGCCGAATCTTGTAACTACCACATTTTTGTGTGAAGTCAGAGTTTAAAATTACATTTTTTTAAATAACTTTGCTATTTGTCGTCGTAGAAATCGGGTATTAGTAATATTGCGTGCTGAATTGAAATCTCCAAATATTTTTCCCAATGTAATATGTTACAAGTTCAATATCACAAGAGATATAAAAAAAACTGTTTAAAATGGTCGCCATTAGACATTTTCAATTCTTTTTTTAGAATTTCAATAGGGTTCTATATGAACACACTATAGTCCCCTATACCAAATTTGATATTCCTTTTTTATGTTTGTGTGCTCACGTACAGACGACAACAACGACGGGCGGACGGCATGTCGAAAATTACTTTTTCGGTTTCTTGAGTCTATGACAAGTGAAAGAAGTCGAATAATAAGAGAAGGTTTTTTTTTTAAATAATAAGTAAGAATTTTTATTGTTCTCACTAAAAAAGAGCGTGTTTAAAGACATTTATCCATTTGAAATAGACCAAAAAAGTAGGAAGGAAAAATTTTAAAATCTGAAAGTTATAAAAGGATAATAAAATACTTTATTTTTTACGTGTTTTTTTTTCAAAAAAAAGTTATTTTCAGAGATTTTTTATCTCTAAAATGGTAAAATAGATTACTCAAAATTTTCAAATGAGAACTTGCAACTTGTGACATGTCAAACTAAAGGTTAAAAAAAGACAAAATTAATGGCGCTCAATAAATAATTTTTGGATCACCATAACCAAAATGGCCAGTTGGTTTGTTGGTATTTACAATTGGTTTGTTGTGATTGTTTACATGAAGTATTCAAACGAAATGTAAATATCATATTAACTGTAAAAATACAATATAATTTTTTGAAATCATACGCATTTTGAAATAACATTTGTAATTAGGTTAAAATTGAAATTTGTTAGTAGCCATTAGTTTTGCCTTAAAAATCAAATAAATTTGATATGTCACATGACGTGTTATTTCGTTGTATTTTGAATGTGTCAAAAATACCACACTTTTGAGGAACAGGTAAATAAAATTCAGTTGAACGTTGAATATTTCTCTCAGATTAGTCTAGCGAACAATTCAAAAACTGTTTGGTGTTCTGATTTCACATATTTACCGATTTTATAATTTTAAAATTTCAAATATATTTTGTGCCGCCATTTTGGTTCCTATTTGAAAGTTTGGAGTACCACCAAAATACCCCCCCCCTTCAGTGGGGATGTGCAAAATTCCAAACTATCATAAAAGAAACTTCAGGTGATTTCAGGGTTTGGTTCACAAAAAAAAGGGGGGAGGTACTTTACTAACATACTGTAAACAGGAAAATATGACCATGTTACATAAAATGAACAAAGAATACAAAATAAGTACTATGGAGGAATTTAAAGATTTAAAAGGAAAGCGAGCCCGGCAACATATTAAATGATAAATTGAATTTTACTTCTACCTGTGTATTACAAGGGGTGTCCTTGAAGTAATCTGTCGAACTTTAGAAAATGATTCTTTGTGCCAGGATAAAGAAAAAATTATGAATAAAAATTTTCCGAAAACAGTTAGTTTTCCAGATACTCGCCAATATGGTTTTTACAAAAAATTATAAATTTTAAAAATTAAAAATATATGGAGTTCATATTTAGTATACGCATTTATGTACTAAAAATGAAGACTTTTTTGTATATTTTCAAAATGACGGCTGTTTGAGATATTGAATATTAAGTTTACAAAAATCACAACAGACGAGAATGTTTACTTTTTTAAATGACTAATGAAACTGTTTTTTTCCTTTTTTTTCTGTAGATCTAAGAGTAACCGAATTATTGATAAATACAGGAGAGTAATCATTTCTTGGTAGTTGTCTACAACACTCAAGATTGACCAAAATATTTTTGAATTCTAAAGTTTATAATAATAATTTTAAAATCTATTGCTCTGAATTGCATGATAAAATTAAACGTGACCCTTAACTATTTAAAAATGGAGTCTATTTAGTTTTGTGTGAGCTAAATATCTCGAAAAATGTACAAAAATAAAAACAAATGTAAATTGTATTTATTAAACAAATTAAAGACACTTCAAACTTTATTGCAATATGTTTCAAAAATATTCAAAATTTCTGACTTACTTTTAAACTTTAAAAAATATGACATATTGTATACAAACTTTATTGATAGCCACTATATATTTTTTCTGGTTAGTTTTAAATCTAAGCACAACTGGACAGTTTCTAATGTAGAAAATATAGAGTAGGTTACCGACGATTACAAAATATTAAACAGATATTGAGAGAGTATTGGGAGGGTTAACCTCAAATGGGTTTGAACGGCTATAACTAGACGATTATGATCAAATGTACGGTAAACCCACAGATTAAGGTGAGCAATTGTGGATTAAAAGAACCCAAACTTTCTTTCATGTCAGTCTGTCCTTCTGTCTGTGTGTTTGGAGAGTCGTACGATAGGACCATTGTAGGTGAGTGGACCACAGAGAGACAGACAGACCAAGACAGGAATTGAAAAAAAAATCCATAACTTTCTTTCATGTCTTTCTATGTGATTAGACAGTCGGATTTTTCTACAAAACACTTCAAAGAATAAAAAAGCCTTGTAATTTTGTGTAAAATCAGAAAACAAAAGGAAAGGTGGGGAGTACCATAAGAAAATTTAAAGTTCGTCAAAAAGACATTTTTTAAGTTTGCAAAACGGACTTTAAATATCGTGAAAAATAATGAACGTTCCCCATTTAAAGTTTTTGGACGGATCAATAGTTTACGAGATGCCTAGTGGCAAAGCTAAAAAGATCACCCTGTACATACCACCATACTTACGTGATATCATCGTACACATATTTCGACGTCCGTCCGTCATCGTTGTCTGTACGTAACCACGATAGCGGCCACAAAAATTAAGGTGTGAACATCAAATTCTGTGTAGCGGACTATATTGTACTCGTATAGATCTATATTAAAATTTAAATGGCGGTAATTTTAAACAGTTTTTTGTTCATTTCTCGTGTATTATTCAACTTTTAACGAAATACAAATAGACAAAAATATGGAGATTTCATTACCACATGCATTGTTACTAACTCCATATATATAAAATGATAAATAGCAAAGTTATGATCAAAAATGTAATTTCGATACTTTCCCATAGAATGTGATATTCATATAATTATTATCAATTCGGCAGGTCCGAGCTTCTTTCACATATAGCTTCGAAGCCTTACATGAGTGAAGCGGGTGGACGCTTTTTAATAGAAACACATTTGCGAAACCCGTTAGGACCTAGCCGTCGAGAACGTAGTGAAATACATAATTACTAGGTTCGGAAAACCTGTTTAACAACTGTTTTAAAAATTTTTCTGGATAAGACCCTTTGATCTACCGGTACAATTTAATAAGTCCCAAGAGACCAACTTTTAGGCATTAGATTTAGAGCATCATCTTGGTAACTTTATTCGATTATTCGAGACGAATACAACAAGTGTTTGTTGATCAGGGAAGTTGAGCGTCTCTGAGTTTGTAACTGAAGGTCAATCAGCACCAAGTAAATACTAATTGCAGCTAGGACCATCCGTCACCTACGAGTTTCACCAAGGAATTTGTGAGTGCTTCAATTTTGGTTAAGTAAAAGAAAATCCAGTGAAGTAATAAAGCAGTCAGTGAAATCGTGAAGTGTATTGTGAAAAATGATCAGTTGAAAAAGGAGCGAACCATTGATAAGTACAAATTTGTTAAATATTCTTTTATTATTATTCGTAAATTTCACTTCAATTTGAGCCATCAAAGAATTCATCCCCCCCCCCCGAGAAATTAGAGTTAATGCTATTAAAAATTTAATTTGTTTTCTTGTAAAAGAGCAAGCCGTTGCAGTAAATTAAATATTTTAATGTTTAAAGTTTTTAATTTGTTTTTAAATGCTATGTTCAATAATTAAAGTAATTAAATTGTTTGTAAAGAGAATCAAAGCCGAGAAAAATAAATTGTATGTTAAATTTTAGAGTTTTAACTTATTTTTCTTTGTGAAGACAAATCAAGCTTTTATGAGCCAAAACGAAAAGAAAAGTAAAATCTGGGCAAAATAATTGTTGATGTCCTAGAAAGAATATTAGAGAAAGTTTTGAATTAATTGTATCAAATAAAAAATTAATTGTAACCAAATTAAAATTAGGTTAAGGAATGAGTGCAGAGTGAATGAAGTAGAGTTAATAAAATTAGGTTAATAAATGGAATTGTTTTTCATAAATCAAATATTATATTAAAGTATTATTTGAAAGGTAAAGAGTTGTGTTTTGCGTTTTTATTTAAATAGGAACTGAGTTAAAATTATGTTATATTTTGACGCTCAATCGAAGGGGCTAGTAATAGTTAAATTTGTAAGAGTTCTTGTTATGTTATAGTACGATGGGGCCGGTATAACGGCGCCCATAGACTTGTTTTATATATTTATAGTGCTAAATGACAAAGTACAATTTTTGACACATTTAATTTTAAATAGCCACTTATTTCCCTCTATTAGGAATCGCTTAATCTTGTATCAGTTGATAAAATAATGAATAACTCAAAATTTTCATATGGGTAAGTTTGTGAAATATTGTCAAGTTAATTTTTGGTAATACAATAAAACTTCCATGTTGGGTTTCACTCTGTTTATTTTTACGATTCACCTTCGTAGGACCTATCCGAAAAACAATTTTTTAATAATTTTAATGAATTATTGTATTAGAGTGAAGATTCGGAAATTTGAAAGAGTCAAACCGAACCAAAAATTGCTTTTATACTAAGAAAAATAATTTTACCATTACCGAGAAATTAATTTTTTATTTTTTGTTGTCTCTCGGTTCGCCTCTGACCTGGAGACAAAATTTAGAAAAAAACTGTTTGTCGTTAAAAGAAGAAAATTTGTATCACTTGTACATTTTTCGTAATACTGTCGATTTTCAAAGTTAAATATTTTTAACAGCCGCCTTTTTGAAAACATACAAAATAAAGTCATTGTTTTTGGTTCAATTGTAAAATGTAGCATAAAAAAAAAAAAAAGTGTACCAATTATGAACTCATTATCTATTATCTATTTTCAAAGTTAGGTTTTTTGTAATAAAACAAAATAGCGGATAGATGGGAAACTAACAGTTTTTGAACCTTTGTTTATATGAACTTTTTATTTTATTTTTAGCATTAGAACACGTCCCGAAATTTCCTTCGGTTCCTTGTAACTGCATAAAGAGTTAAGTACATTTTTTTAACGGTTAAACGAGAAAAATCAGTGGGATCGTTGAATCGGATACATTCAAAGCATAATGGCCCGAGAATGTGTAACCATTACCAAAAAATTTAACATACTGTATATAGAAAGACAATTTTGTTTAATTACTAAACCGACGGATACTAAAATCAACTTTTAAGAATAGTGGATAAACATTTATTGATATGTACTATGTATAATGCTACACACACACACACACGCACACACACACACACACACACACACACACACACACACACACACACACACACAAACACACACACACACACACACACACACACACACACACACACACACACACACACACACACACACACACACACACACACACACACGTATAATCTATAGGTACGCATAGAGCGTGATTCAAAATTTCACGGTAATACTGCGAGAACAGATTCTAGGGGTTAAAATAATAATATAAAATACAAAAATCTACAAATACACGTTACGTCTAGCGAAATACTTCGTCCTGTTTTCCGCACCAAAGGCGAAACGAAACCATACCGTAATTCTTGGGACTCAAATTAAGGCACACATTTGGTGGTTTTGCGTGCTTTTTATCTATAAAATTTGAATAAAATAGGTCTCATAGCTGTATCTCCGGTAATTTCCGATAAAAATAATTGTGTATGATACAACATACTGATTTAGATTTGACGTAAAATAACTTTCATAAATTAATAATATTAGTACATAACTTTTGAACAAAATTTGTAGAGCTTAATTCTGAAAAAAAATCGACGTAGACAAAATCAATAGAAAGGAAAACAAGTTACAAGAAATGGACTTTTATTAAAACAAATCAGCAGAAACACGTTACAGAACGAAAATATTCACAAACAACAAAATTTCTCTATGTTTTTCTGTTTCACACAAGGTATGTACTTTGTTTTCTCAGTCAATAAGTAGACTTACAAATCTTTCTTTAAATTAGCGAACTCACATTAATTAAATAAAATACATATATTATAATGTCCTATCTTACCTCGGAGATTCTTCAGTAGAGCAAATAACAAGAAACGCAACTCAATTGAAGTAGTATGAAGTGAATAAATCGGAGAGGTGATATGACGTTGATTAAAAGTTAGAAATATATGACGTAGGCCTATCCTAGGCCTAAAGTCCTCGTCATATAATATCTCCCGTATAGTTTTTAGAATAACAATATTTGGATCATATGACTACTATGTTTGATAACACCTAGAGAGTTTTGTAAATCATTTGTTACAATACCATTTAGTCTTACATTTGATAGCATCCCCCTCCTTTTATTTAAAGATGAATAATCTCTCAGTTATCGTCGCATTATAAAAAAAAAGAAGAAAAAAACATCAAATAAAGATTTTAGCACTCGAATTCTATAATAATGGCGTTAGAGAACAAGAGTCGGTCAAGAGAGACCCGATTGGAAAGATAAAAGAGAGAGACCTGACCCAAGACTAAATGAAAAAAGAATTTTTGTGTGGGATAATATTTCATGGGATCGTTAAATCCATCTTTAATCGGTAATACTGTTTCATTTGCTGATTCAAAAACTAATTTAGATAAAATAATAATAATGGGTGAGTAAAATTGCTTTTCGTCTAGATCAAAAATAAATTAAACTACAGGAAGAGAAAGTTACTTATGATTTTTTCAAAAATTCTCCTTCTGTTTTTTTGAAAAAAATGGTTATTGTACTGTACAGAATATTTCATGAAAATATAATTCCGACTTCCTTCACTAACCCTTTACATAAATATTAATATTTACTTCCTTTGCATAAAAATGGTTATCAAATTCAAATTTAAAATTATCGTGGATCGCCTTTCATTAATACCTTGTCAAAATTATATGCCGGCATTCAGCAGGATATTTACCTAGGAAAACATTGTGCATTTTAAATAGGCTCAGGATAAACACAATAAGAAAGTGTACGCGTTTTTTGAATTTTAAATCGCTTTTCAACAGTGTAGATAGAAAAAACATATCCCCGCAAAATTAGTTACGGTTAATTGACATTAATTAGTATGGGGAATTTATGATGGGAAAAAAGAACGTTCCTTTAAGTGCAAAGTTGAAGATGTTCCACTCTACTTCTCGTACGCCTATGTGTTATGGAGTTCAGGTGTGGGGAGGAACAATTATGAGATGCTAGAAAAACTACGGAGATTTTTTCTCAAGAAAATACTTGGCCTGCTACAATGCACCTCTATAGTCTGGCCAGTCCATGTTTACAGAATCTTCATCGCAGTTATTTCCTTAGGTTTCTATAACTTGCTTCATTTCTGATTTAATCCGCTGAACTGTCCTGAAAGTAATTATTCCACTTACATCCCGTTGTAAGACCTTACTGACATCAAGAAGGTTACCTCCATTGTTCTTCTCTTTTTCGAAGTAACTTAAGAGAGAAGCTATAACCGTCCTGGCTTGCGTGTGGACAATTTGACGTTTTTTCGGTCACTCATAGTAAAACAGTACTACAATAAAGCTCCTTGATAATATTATTTTGCAAAAATATTATCACAATGAAATAACTATAACGCAGAGAAGGGCCCGTTTTAGATTTAGCTAATAATGTCAGAAATTGGATTTGTAAAATTGTTTTAAAGGGGGAGGTTGTCACTAATCGTTTTCCAATAACCATTGTAATATCCATTGACTCATTTACAAGCGGATATATTTCGGTGGATTATGTAAATATTGTTGAAGATGCAAAAACTCATTTGGATATAACGTTAAATGATATATAGGCCTGCATAATGTTCCAATAACTCGCTATTTATAAAAGACGTTTACAAAAAATATATAAATTCATCATTATATAATTATATGTTTCAATAATTTAGTTATTCCTTACTTTGCACTAATCTGGTCGAGTTTGGACTTATTTTTCTTGTAATTTCATATACATGCCGATAATGTAATCGTAACAAAACAATTCTAAAATTTGTACAAAATATTAGTAGGATACTAGGCGTCTTGCTATGAGTAACAGGTAGCTCGCCCAGACATTGTTTGGCTGTCCGTCCCTGCGCGTGCCAGAGCGAAGGGTCTACTAACCCGTTACACGCCATCCGAGGATTACGTGCCGGGTGCGACCCATTGTTCAAAAGAGTAATTTTTACGGTGTGCCGTTTTAACCGAAGTTAATTTTCTCCTAGTTTATAAACCCTTTGCACGTTTAAGAAATATGTACCGTCTGCCAGAGCCTCATATTAGCCTAGAGATCTATCTATTAGCATATCTCTAGTTTCCAGCTGCTACCACGAGGAGGTTTGAGGTTGGACTTTAAGGAACCATATTTTTAAATTTTATATTTTTTGAAATAACATAGTTATTTCAAAAAAATAACTATAGTTTATAGTGTTATAGTTATAGTGTTATAGTTTAGTTGTAATAACATAGTATTCTTCCATCGCACAAAACACTTGTAAAGCAAACTTAACGCAGATGTTGAGTGACTGAAAGTCACAAGATAAATAAGGGCTCAAAATAAATGAGGGGTTGTCTGTCAAACAATGTGAGGTCTACAACATCAGTGTTGTAGGGGTGGGACCTCCCAGTATCTGGCTTGGAATTCGGTACGGGGTATTCCACCTCCCCCAGAATTACAAATCTTTTGTGGAATTTTAGCAGAGACGCGTTAGTCAACATTCCACAGCAGGTCAACAACATCAGAAAATTGGTGGGTCGCTTGCGGCACGGGTCGCATTCGGCACGACACCCATCCGAGACTGGCCAGACTGCTATTACTCTTCTTTTGAGAACAGGCATGAACACATTGTTTTATTTACTTATCGCTTGAATCTCAGGTATATGAACAGAGTATTTAGTAAAATGAAATAGCCGACAACAGACTACCAAAAATTTCGGCTTTAGGTAAAGTGAGCAAACAAATGTAATGGTATAAAGAATGGTTGAATTTATTATGTATGCATGACATTCATAATGTGGATATAGATATAGTAAAGCAGTTTGGTGAATTCTCTGGTTTGTGAACAGATAAAATACGAAATTGTGAATAATCTCAGCAAAATGTTGTGGGCTAAAAAATAGCAGCACTCATCTTGTATATCAGCATATTTCTTTCACATTGAATTATAATTCTACAATTTCTCGGAAAATTGTTTCCATCAAAATTATAATAAAAGTTCCAGCTGACATGGTACTGACATAAAGGGCAGTTCCCTATTCTGTTCTGTCTGCAATGCGAAATTTGAAGACGATCTTTAGAATTTATGTCGGAATGCTTAGCTCTAAGTGATATTCGAGGAAATATTTTGGAAAATCAACAATTACAGCGCAAAAAAAATGTATGTATATTAAATGGCTCTAATTAATTAGACAATTTTCGTTGCTTACGTAAAGTATGCTTACCAACTTTATGAAAATGTATTGTATTGTATATTGTGTATTATATTATGTTGTATTATATAATTGCGTTATATTTTTATAGATCTGTATTATGTTTGCATTGTTTATTGCACATTGCTGTTATAGGCTGCATATATCGGCCACTTACATGGAACAGTAATATGTTTGTATTATTATATTTGTCTTTATATTTACTGTACATTACTGTTGCATATAAACATTTCATAAAATACTTCTCATATCACCAACCTGTACATAAGTTGTACTTATTTTTGTCTTTGTGAAACTCTGGTGACGGTCTTGTTACCAAGGATTATCGTAAAATGTGACATTTTTTGTAACACAAATCATATTTCTTAATACACGAATATGAAAAAAGGTGTACATCCAGCTAGAATCCCTCGGGATTACCACTCCCGTACTCACTATAGTCCCAGAGGTAAAGCGCTAAATTGCACTGTCGGATTTATAGATACGCGCAAATCACAATCGTAAGGAACCGCACTTACGAGAAAGATCCTAGATTACTGAGAAAAGGGAAGTTGAACCAAGTTAAGACCGCCATACTATCTAGTTCCATTTTTGATTTTAAGGGGATACGCCTCCTCCAATGGTCAATTTTTATTAAATTGTGTTTTGTATTTTAAATTAATGTACATATTCTTAGAAATGTTTGAGTGAAATTTCAAAATGTTTTGAAAATTATTTCCCATTTTTTTGGTTGTTTTAGTACGCTGGCGCAACTCGCAAAATTTTCATTTTTCAAGCAACCTCTTTCATAATGGGCGTTCCTTACAGCATGGTTTATTTTCCAAGCTACAAACTAACTAGCAATACGTTTTCTAAGGTTTATAATTTATATATTTTAGGAAATAAACATACACACACACATATATATATATATATATATATATATATATATATATATATATATATATAGTGTAACTTGGTTTTGTTACAGTACCTCAGTACATTATATGTGATATTTTTATGATCTAGCACTGCAACAGCGGTTTGCTGTGACAACAATGATGTAAGCTGTTGTTTTGATTTTAGGTTATGTTTACTATTGTGTTCATTTGAAGTGAGTTTATTTTTATGTTACAGTTCATAGTAATTAGTACCATTTTGAACAAGTATGTGTTTATTTGCGAAGGTAAACTAGGTGTAGAGGCAGAAATTTGTGTCGAGCATTGTTAAGACCCTTTGGATAATTTTATATTAGGTAGATGATATAGCATACACATAGGCATATAGCTGTTACAAGTCCTAAACATGGGAAGAGACATAAAACAAAGATGAAGATTGCCTAAGAAATAAAAACCTTTGGTGCAGGGGACTTTTAGAAGGTAGCAAACATTGAATTTTTGATATTTGATTCATAGTAAAACTTTAAACGCCATTTGCCGCTTATCATTTTTTCCCCGTTTTCAAACAAGATTTTGAATAACTTTTGACCCATATAAGATAGAGCTTTGAAATTTTTACCACTTTAACTTTATAAGATTTGCCAGCTTTGTAACTATGGGAATCATTTTACAATCTATATTACTCATTTTATAAAAGTTTTTAAAAGAACATTTTTAAATTTTAACTTTCAAAAAATTTGAAACCATATAACTTTTGTTACTTACTAGCTAGAATATTTTCCATAGTTGAAAACTGTATTAATATATGTAGAATGAACCTTTAAAATTTTAGGTAAAATGGTTCAAAAACAAAAAAGTTATTCAAAATTTTTTTTAATACCTAAAAAAACTTTTAAAAAGATGAAATAAGTAAAATTTATCAACACTAAGGGTAGGACAACTTTTTTTTATGTATTTTACCTTGTCTTTCATTATAACAAAGCCAAAAAATATTATTTATGGTTTCAATTTAAAAAATAGGAAAAAAATGTTCCGGAGGAGGCGTATCCCCTTAATCTCATAAGACCCTCAGTACTATAGTGAGTACTGGCGTATCAACCTCGGGGAACTTAGCTGGTTCGTGTAATATTGGGTTAAATCCGTCTCTTTCATTTTTCCTATATGGTCTCCTGCCTTCTTCAGATATTTAATTCTATCTATTTAATATAATTATTTTTATCTACTTTAATGAGTACGAGCTTGACAATCACGGGGATTCTAGTTGGATCTACACTTTTTTTTTCATGTAATCTTGGGCTTGTCTTTCATCTTACTTTCTGCGAAAAATCTCTCGGCCATCATTGCCTTATAAAAGAAGAAAGAAAAGAAGATAAAATAAAGACTACTAGTCCTCGAATATTCTAATAGCATCTGGATCGGGGGGGGGGGAACAAATTTGTTCTCATCTCTAGAGGCTCATCAAGTCCTTATACCTCAACTCCTGGATGTCCACTTATTAAACCGAGCACCTCATCTGCCTTAAGCTCAAGCTCCATGCCCAGTACCTCATCTGCTGTAAGTCCAATCGCCAGTACCTCATTTTCAGTAATGATATTGTCCCAATTCTTAAAACAAACGACAAAATGAGAGGAAAAAGTGTTCGGCAGCAGTTTTGACTTCAAGCCCTTACAAGGATGAACTTGAGGCTGCGAAGGGTTGTAAAGGAAGAAAAGGAAAGACTGAAGAAAATTAAACTAGAAATAAAAAAATAAAAAAAGAAGTTGGTAAATCAAAAAATAAGCCTATTCAAGAGAAAAAGAAATCAAAAGTGGCCAAACGTGCTTCGTTTAGTGACTCTGATGGTGAGGAGAGTAAAAGGATTACCAAGGATTACTTGGTTTCCTGTACTGTCTGTACTGTCAGGACTTGTATTCAAAGTCTAAACAAAATGAAGGGTGGATCAGATGCTCTGGTTGTCACAATTGGGCACATGAAGCTTGTGCTGGGTGTGAGGAGGAAGACAATGAGTTCATATGTGATCTCTGCAAATAAACTGAAATAGGATAATCACAAAATAATTCATGAAATGTTTTGAAGCAATTTTCAACTTTTGTATTTTTTTGTTTTTCTCTTTAATACATATTTAGAGAATTTAATAATACCTTAAACTGTAAAAAACACACACATAGGCTTAATTTGTTTTTTGAATGCAGTTGTAGTATTATTTTTTACATCGGGTATAGTGGCCACCCTTAGTCCATTTTGCCATTCCCCATCGGGCAAAGTGGCCATTTTTTAGGGTTTGAAAAAAAAATTTTTACAAAAAATAACTAAAAAATGGTTAAACAGATTTTTTTAAAATATGTAATTAAAAAGCTACCTTATAAGTAATTTTTATTTGTTTTCAACATTTATAACTTCTTGAAAAAAATGTGTTTCCGTTAGAGTGGCCACTATGCCCACCCTTCCCCTATTCGGCGTTAAAAGTTTTAAAGGCCGCCTTTTTGAAAATTATAAAAATAAAGTGTTTGTGTTTGGTACACTTGTAAATCGTAACATAGAAAATCCTTATATACCAAATTTGAACTCAATATCTTATCTATTTCTAGAGTTTAAAGTGAGGTTTGTAAAAAATGAAAATGGTGGATTACGACTAAACTGAGGCGAATTCGAAAACGTTACTGAACATTTTTCATTTACAGTATTTGGATTTGTAGAATCCAGTCCTGTATATTGCGCTAAGGTATTTGTGACAATGTATATTGATTTACAAAATTACAAGGTTCATGAAAACTGTGTTTTAAACAATTTTACCCTAATGTGTAAGACCACTTGATCTTCGATACAATTTAACATTTCATACAAGACCCAATAAACATTATTTTTTGTTATTATATTTTAAAAATCTGCTCTTAATAGATTGTACAATGAAGCTGGATAAGTACCATGATGACGCTAAACAAATTGTTTTACCTCTTTAACAACTCCTTAAGTATTTCAACTCTGGATTCCGTTAAATTTCAAAGTAAAATCGAATTTTTCCTATTAAAGTCGGTGAGAAGAAATGTGCTTAGAAGTAGTTCGAAAGCATCAACTGGTTAGTGTCTATAAACTCTATTTAATAGAGCATTTCTTGTGTTTCGTAAATTTAATTTTCAAAACAAGCTGAAAGGCGTTGTTGAAATTGTGTAAATCTACCGAATTAAGATGAAAGATGTATCTAACACACGACTCCACGAAAAAAGGTGTAGCTCTAGTTAGGGCCTCGGGATCGCTTCATTTAGCTTCTTTTATGTACTTCCTTGTGGTAAAAAGTGAAGAAATTAAAGAATGTTTAGTATTTTTTTAATAATTTTATTTTTGGAAATAGAAAATTTCGGAATAAAAGTAATAAAATGTCAATGAGAAAATAAACAATCTAAAAGTAAAAAAAAAAACCGACTTCGTTAAAAAAGTATAGAGGCCTAGACGTTAATCGCGAGTTTAAAGCGTTCAATATTTTGATCTGAAACTTTCTGTGTCGTTTGTACTCGAAACAAGCAATGTTATTCTGAATAACCCTCAATTCCTCACTATAATTGGTACGTTGCAACTTCCGTACTGACAGTAGTGAGTAGGCTACTCGAGGGACCCCTAAGGACCCTAGCGAGGTTAGATTCCTCCTTTCACCTTTCCTCGATTCCTTCTTGACCACCTCTTTTTCTCTTTCGACCCTGACACTATTAGAGAATTCGAAGGCTAAGAGTTTCTATTTTACTTCCTTTTTTTTTTTAAAAAAAAAAAGGCGATGATGACTGAAAGGTTTTTGCCTTTAAACAAGAAAGGAATAGTGCCGAGTTTCATCAATTATTTATTTATGATTGTTGAGTTTGACGGTTATAAAAATAACAACTCGATTAATCCTCTAATCATTTGGTCGTATTCTAGAGCCCATAACAAATATGCATTAAAATAAGCCTATTAGATTCTGATATATTATAAAAAGAAATACTTCTATTTTTAAATTTTAATTATTGTAAATAATTTTTTTTCAGTGATTTCCTGCACTACAGAATGAAAAAAGTATACTCGTCTTAACCCCAAAACAAATAATTAATGTTAATAATAAAAAATTAATAAATCGGATGCCGAGGACCGGATCAATATGCACATACGTCATTGTATAGGTTATAAACAATTTGTTGTTATTGTAAGTTTTATCGATACTGATAGGGCGTCAATTCTGTTCATAGTTATCACAATCAGTTTTCAAACAGAATTAAAACAAAGTGTAAACTATTCTATTAGTAATCATTAATGATTTACTTAACTTGATAAAGCAATAGCAACATTGAGTATTACTTCTGCATACATAATCAGTAAACATTAACATCTAGCTTAACGTAGATGTAACTTATTTTAATTATCTTATGTAGGATTAACAATGGCCTGGGAAGATCGGTTTATATCCTACTTGAATGTGGTCACTTTAGTGAGTACGGGCTTTGACCATTGCTGGATCTACACATTTTTCTTTAGCCTGTAATACAGCCTCGTCAATGCCTTAGCAGGTGAAACCATTGGTCGGCTAGACTAATAAAAAGTGGATATTACAAAATAAAAAATTGTGTTTTATTATCTTTAAACATGGAATTCCACCAAGAACCATCGGTCTCAACAGTAATGAAAATTAAATGAGCTTACAGACTTTATAGCAGCCTGGCTGTCCGACCTGATAATGATATATTCATTGGTATATCCTTTAGCTAGGCACAGTTGTGCGCATTCCAGTATTGCAAAACTTCTGTTTGGAATACAGTTGTATTTTCCCAAAGCTATACTTATAATTTTGGTAGGTTGATTTGTCATATATTCTTGCAACTGCACCTAAGTTAGTACGAGATCCATCAGTATAGTATTCTATACTATTCTGTATTGGAGACCATGCTCTGTCAATATCCTTTCTCTTTTGGATGATAACTTCAAATGGTATAGCCATGAGGTTGTTTTACTGATGTAATCACTTATAATGGTATATAATATGGTATATAGTATATTGAACTATTCAAATTATCATTTACATGCTGGTGACTGTAATCTTTACTATGTTCATTTTCACAAATGTCAATAAGGATATTATAATGCATTAAAATAAGAAGTAATATGAATATTCAGTAGGAATATGCAAGTATATATATAAAAATTAAAAAAAAATCAATGTACACTTTTTTCACCAACTAAGTCCTATAAGAAAGTTATAAATACTAACAGTCAAAATGTTGGAGACTTGGTAAAGAAGGATATGAGATATTCCCTTCTCATTTAAAGGGTGATGAACTGGCTAAAAAAGGGACCAGCTTACACAGTAAAAATAGCTTTAGCATGAACTACCAAGAGACCCTTAACTAATGGAGAGAAGATTCAAGAGGAAAGCACTATGGGTCAATCAATATATCTCTCCAATCTTAAACTCTCAAAGTATGTAGTCTCATCCAGTACATGCAACCAGAGGAAAATCTTGGTCTTTGTAACAGTTATTGGAGCATTCAAGAAATATAAAAAATCTTGGGACAGACACAATATTAGAATTGTGTGACCAAGTCACTTAAGCCCTGCCCCTTGCCCCTCACCTCCCACTTTGATCATTACACCTTGACCCCACACACTCTTGCCCTCACCCCTTGTCCCGCCCCACCCACCTTGCCTTGCCCCTTGCCGAGACTACGTGACCTGCCCCTTGCCCCGCCCCTTCAACTCTTACTCTGCCCCTTGGGGGTGACCACGTAACTTAAGCTCTGCCCCTTGCCACGCTACCTCCACTCTTATCATACTCCTTGCCCCGCCGCTCCCACCGACAACGATGCATGCTGTTGGTAGCGCTTATAATTACAGTACTATTTATTAGTTTACATTTTACGGAACCAGAGTGCATCACCATCACACATTGGTTTATTTTTGATAATAACCTTTACATCAATGTGTGATATGCTATATCCAGAAGACAGGTAAGTACACTTGTAATAATTGTTTTTTTAAAAATGTTTATAGAATATATATCATGTTAAACACAAGCGACTATGCATATTGATGGAGGTCAGGTACGTACCCCGTACCGTAAGGCGTACCGATTTTTTCACGCGCGCGCGAAAAACTCGCGTACACCTTACGATAGCCTACGTGTCTAGCTCGTAACTCTAGGTTAAGGTTGCTCTGAGGTGATGTGTGTAAGGTAATAACTAAAAAAATTCAGTCAGCTAACAAAATTATATGATAGAAACATGTTCATTGTATACAACAACAAATCCATATTCAAAATACCGAGTAGTGTCCACAGCTAGCATAACACCAGTACATTTAATGTGTAATATATTTATATGAGTTATAGTTCTTCCGTAAGCCAACAGAAGAAAAACTCGCGTACGCGTTACGGTACGGGTCTAGCTCGTACCTCCTCCCCATCCACCATTTTGTGACGCCATTTTGTCTGCTATCTTGTCTGCCAGAGGAACATTGTTTTTTGGTAAATAATATGAAAACGTGTAGATGTTTTAATAATTTATTCTCTCTCTCTCTCTCTCTCTCTCTCTCTCTCTCTCTCTCTCTCTCTCTCTCTCTCTCTCTCTCTCTCTCTCTCTCTCTCTCTCTCTCTCTCTCTCTCTCTCTCTCTCTCTCTCTCTCTCTCTCTCTCTCTCTCTCTCTCTCTCTCTCTCTCTCTCTCTCTCTCTCTCTCTCTCTCTCTCTCTCTCTCTCTCTCTCTCTCTCTCTCTCTCTCTCTCTCTACCGGCTATCGATTCTCTACACAAGCCACTATTTTCTAAATTTAGCGAGCAATTGTAACAGGTTAGTAAACGTCCGCAAAGTAAAAAAGCTACCTCTATATCTCTTTCGTAATAAATTTTACACGACAAAGTATAGTGCGTAGAGTCGGTATTAATCCGTTTGATTGCTGTCGTCGACGATTGCGTCATTTGACACCCAATCTTTAAGACCCAATCCACAAGCAAAACAATATACACGATCTTCAAAGCCTCGATAGAAGAATCCAGCTTCGGACAATTAATTTAGCCGGTGACAAGGGGTGTTTCCAATTTGAATAGGTACCCAGTCGTGCTGTGTACGTATAGTATTCATAGTGATATACATCTACTACAGTTATACAATTCGTCCACATGTTCTCTGCTTCCGTCACTCAGTTTAACTCGAATAAACAGGTACAAATTAAACTCTGAGAATGGATTGTTTATTAGACCAATAATAACTTTAAATAATGTCACATGTTCTTTTTAAAATTAATAGAGTGTGACACTGAGCGTGATAATTTTAAACATATTTTAACCCACCTGCCTCTCTTAAAGACAAATAATTTGAACAAATTTAAAATAATAAGCAATGGTTGTTATGGTGCACAAAGTGAAATAATTAATATTACCAATGCCATACCATACCACCATTTTAAAACGTACTGAGAAAGGGAGTCAGGAAATGGGACAAGTAAATTCAGGGCTAAAAATCAATCATTTAAATTTACAATCTGGTAGAAACAAGATGAAAGAAGTAACAGTTGTGCCGACCTTGCATCTTTAAATTCACCGGCACCCGTTTCCCGTTATAATATTTTCAACTTAGAGCTCCCGTGAGCTGCTACAATTTGGTGGGCTACTCTGAAAACAACCTCACGTGATTTGACTCTGAACCTGCCCCGAGGCGATAGCATTGAGGTAGGCTCTGTCTAGAGATAACAGGGCTGATGTGAGTTCACTTTTCAATGCAAGTCGCAACGTTTTCAAATTATAAAAAAGTTCTTAACTTCAGCTCAAAATGAGTCAAAATTTTCTTCTAAAGGCGTGCGAAAACTTATGTTTTCTAAATTAAATTCATAATCGTGTTAACTTTCAATGAAGTGCCTAGTTTACTACAATCATTCTCATCTGAGCCTCACAAGCGTTCCATTCTGCTAAAACCAGGTAACCCAAAATTTTCAGTTTAAACCTTATTAAGTTAACGATCTTAAAAATATGTATTTCCATTTTATAAATATAAAATTTTGAAATCTGTTTTCAATCATAATTAAACCTTAGGTTGTCTGTAAATTCTTTTTAGAGTATGAATTTATATAATCTTTTGAAAGAATAAAACCAAGCTTTATTTTTAGTAATTATAAAATCAAATCATCAATTAAGGAATCATTAAATTTAATTACAACTAATTCTGAATTGTCTGTAAATTGTACCAGGTTAAATTCAAACAATCTTTTAAAAAGAAAAGCTTCTTTTTTATAATTAATAAAGTAAAGTCATTCAGTAATTTATTTGAATATACATAACATTTTGTCTTTAAAGAAATTGCATTTTTATAAAACTTAATTACAGAAAAATATGTTGCTCATAAATCTGCAACAGAAATGTTTAAACCTGTCTAGAAATGTCTGTTCTTTCTTTAATTGGTACATTTATTTCCTGCAGCTATACAGCTGGTTCCAGCACGCTGTAAAAAAATATTAAGATCCGGCAGTAAATTTCAAGTCCATGCTAAATATCTGAGGACTTCTTTTTAAGTTATGTAAAAGGACAAAGTGAAAACTAATGAACAACTTAAGCTGCGAAGTTAAGCTAGTCAGAATAAACTCGAACTGCATTTGTGGAATAATGTTTTGGGTGTTTTGTTGAACTAGACATGATTTTTTTTTATATATGTACAAAATACAAAATAAAATAAAATATGGATGGGACACGCATGCACTTTTCGACCTTACGACCCCAAAGGGGTTAATTTTAAAAATTTAAAGTATTGACGTCAATATATAATTAAAAATAAATAAATATTTCCTTTTACTAATATATACATTTAAAAACAAATTTTCCTTTTACAGTTGGCCAACTTATATTTACATATGTAATTAATTAATTCTTATATATTTTATGTGTAATTGATTAATTAAAATTTGTTAACTTTAATATATATATAGGCCTATATATATACATACTTTAATTGTCTTTTCTATTTTTTTTAACTTACTTAGGGCCTAGTAATTAATTGTATTGGGGGGGAGGGTTTGATTAAAAATTATCTAAATCTTTTTGGGGCGTATAAATAATGTAATTTTTCTATATATATATATATATATATATATATATATATATATATATATATATATATATATATATATATATATAGTGTCAATTGTTACCTTGCAGATTGTTCTATTTAATTAATTAAATAAGAAAGAACTACTAATCTATATTACATGTTATCTTTATGTAAATGGTTAACTTAAAACACAGAATCGCAAAATTTAAAAAGGTTAAATAAATCACAGGCCAATCAAAATTATCTAGCTCTCTTTTTTTAAACATTACCATTCCTGGTTCCAGAAGCATCTATTTGAGGATTTCATCCTTAAGAATGGTAACACAGTTTTCTGTACGGATACTGATCCAGAAAATTATTGACAATAATAGGACACGCTTTCAAATCACACGAAACTCAATTTTTTAGAATTCCAATTATAAGATTGGAGGTAGTTATTATAGATCTACATTCAAAGTGCTGCAATTACCATTTTATAAAAAATAACAAAGACATAAGTTTTTGATAATATTAAGTGTTCAGGTTTTAAAGTATTTTGATCATGATTTATTGTTCATATTATTAATATGGTTTAATTGGACATTTGCCATCATTTTTGCATTTAAAAATTAATGCACAACGTATAGAGAGTATAAATCTACTCCCGTTATCAATAACTGAATGTTGTGAGAGAAGGATTTTGAAATAGTTGGGATTAGGATAAATATGGAAAATAATTTTAATTTGACACTTCTAGGAATTTACCATTCACCACTCATAGTGAGTATGCGTGTGGCAGATCGTAGAAAGCTAGCTGGGTCTGACACCTTTCTTCGTGTAGTTTCGGTTTAGATCCTTCTCTTTCATTATTCCTATCAAGTTTTTCTTGACTAACTCTTGTTCTCTTCTGACCCTGACGTTATTAGAGTATTCAAGGACTAGGAGTCTTTATTTTATACTTTATTCTTCTTCTTTTTATAAGGTGATGATGACCGAGAGGTTTTGTGGCATTAAACACCACCAACAACAACAACTAAATAAGATTTTTCTTAGTCTAGATTATAATCTAGAATATTTTTTCTTTAAAACACAACATTTGTCTTTGTTGGTGGCTTTAATATTAATCTACTCGACTTAAATAATTTACATAGAAATATATTAAGGAATTTGCTGTCCACTCAAGGTTTCAGTGGTTGATAGATTCACCCACAGTAGTGACTGCTACTGCGGTGATAACAATAATTTCCAAATTCTCTGGGAATATCTCTATTGAAATTAATTATACAACCTACAATATTTATTCACCATCAATTTTTTTATGTAGTACCAGAACCTGGAGCCTATCAGTGTAGTTCTAGAAGGAGAATGTTAGGTTCACACAATATTATTTTGTTAAAATCATTAGCACCTCAGCAGTGGTTAGCATTGAATTATTATAAGGATATGGGGATTTCTTTTTATATATACTTTTACATATTATGTATGTAAAAAGGAATTTGAAATAAAACAGAAATAATAAAATTCAATTTATTGAGAAAGAGTTTATAAAGTTTTTTAAGAGTAGCGAAAGAATATGAATTTAATAATCAATTAAAATCTACTGACATTTCTATAAAATTAATGGTCTGTTATTAATAAAGTACACAACAAAAGATCAAACGTTTTCTTTAATTTATTTAAATATAGATGAGAAGTCATTCTCCAATCTGTTTGATACTGCTGAGGTATTTAATGATTATTTTCCAAATGTAGCTACAGCTGGTTGCAGAAAAAAAGGAAAAAATTATAAGAACCTCAAATGATACTTGTCCATGGAGGAAGCAGTGATCGTAAGATTGAAAGTTAAAAATCTACTGATATATACGGCTTATCTATCAGTCTTCTAAAAGAATGTGTAAATGAAATTGGCAAACCATTGGCAATTTCTATAAATACTTCTTTTGGAAGTGTAGTGATTCCAGAGTTGTTTAAAATAGTCAAAGTGGTCCCGATGTTAAAGAAGGAGCATTCTCAACTTGTTAACAACTACAGACCAGTCTCACTATTGCCAATTTTCAGCAAAATTATTGTAAACTTGTTTCTAAACAGATTAGAAATTTTTTAAATGAATTACAATTCTTTCTGATTCCCAATATGATTTTAAGAAGGGTAATTCAACAATAGATGCTGTAGTGAATCAATGGTTTTATAACTCAAGCAGTAAACAATACAGAACAGATTCTCAGTGTCTTTCTTGTTTCAAGTATAGTGTTTGACTTTGTTGATTTTCAAATACTTTGAAATAAATTGGAATATTTGAATATAAATGGTATCTCCATATTTTGGATTAAATAAAATATGGCAAATATGGTTCAGCATGTTGAGGTGAATGGAGTTTTGTCAAATGGTATGAATCTTAAATTTGAAGTCCTTTTGTTCTTGATCCTATATTGTTTGTATTATATATAAACGACTTTTCGTCTTCTGTAAATATTGATAGTGTTAATCAATTTGCAGATGACACAAATTTTACTTTTTGTGCCAAAGCTTTCTCTGAAATTGAGCTGAAAGGTTTTGTACTGGTAAATGCAGCAAGTCAATAATTCAATAAATTAAATCTTAAAATACATTCCAGTAAGACCAATTACATGTATTTCGAGAAGGAATTTGAGTAAAAATGAGACAACCTTAACATGTTTTTGGATAATCTCTTTCTGAGAGAGGTTAAGTTGGGACATTGTTTGTGTTTAATTTAAAGGAGGTAGATTGTCTAAGACAGATCATATAGATAATATTTATTATAAAATTAATAATTTTTGCACCTAAATAATTTCGCCAAATACTGTAATAACTTGTGTTAAAATTAGTATGTTGTGGTGTAATAAATCCCTACTTAAATTATGAGATTATTTTATTTGTCAATTTTATTAAACAGCATTTTCAAAGGTTATTTGCTTTTCAAAAAAGGCAATAAGAATAATTTAAAAATTAAAGCATAGAGAGTCATTTAAGAATTTTAACAAACATTCTATTATATTAGAAGTAATATGTAAAGAGCAATAAAGCTCATAATAGTGACTTTCATTTTTAATAGTGACACTTGGAAAAAAGGGGTTATAGATGTGATCACCATAGATTGAACATCTATAAAAGGCTCACTGCCCAAGCCAGAATTATTCTACTTAATAAACTCCCAGAGTCTCTAAAGATAATAGATAATAAAAACAAATTAAAATTAAACTGTTTTGTTGCTGGGGAGTCTATATTCGTGGGTGAATTTTGTTGATAGGCGCTGCGGGTTGGGTTTTTCTGCCCTTGCTTTGTCCAACTCGTAAGTACGAATTTGTTGTGTTGTATATAATCATGTTGGCTTAGTTGTTAAATATCTATACTTTTATAATATTGAACTATAATTTATTGTAATATACATATTGTTGTTGAACTATTGTTTATTTACTTATGTGAGATTGATATTCAAATGATTATTTCTAAAAAGCAAAAGAAAATAAATAAATACATATCAGAGTTGACTGAGGTTGTTGAACAACTTTTTTAAATTTTTATTTTCCATTCCTTTTATTACATTTAGATAAACAAAACATGATTTAGATTGAGAAAAAGATATTAAGATAAAAATAAAGCTTTCTTTAACAACAAACTTAAACAAAACAAATAAATTGACATATGACATAATAATACATTACTTTACATTAAAATACACAACAGGAAAGAAAAACCAAAACAATATTACTTCTAAATCCTAAACAAAAACAAAGATAAACAATAAATATACGGAATGGAATAAAGCAGCCCCAATGGGTCTACCAGTTTTGAGGCTGCATATGTCAAGTAAAAATAGAAAAAAAAGAAGAAATAAAAGAATTCAAGAGTTCATCGGGAGCAGTTAAACTATTAATAAATTTAAATTTAATTTAATATTTATTACAAATATTATAATTTGTTAAATAATAATTTGTTCTATGATAATTAATTATGCACATCTATTTGCCTCTATGACATAAATATAAAGTGGTAAAAACTTACACTACGTAACATACAAACTTACTTTATGTTGATATTAGTGTTATAAAAATATTGGGCTAATATTAATGGACTAACGTTAAACCTTCAAAAACCCAAATCTATACTATGTATTTGTTATTCAAAAATTGTGAATAAAATCTATCCAAGTAGTGCACTCAATCTTACAATAAATGGCATAATTTGTCTAGGATTAAAAATCTCAGACTAACTATTAACAATACTTTGAGTTGGACAAACCCTGTTAATGGCATTAGTAAAAAAGTTGTTACTGGTATGAATATCTTGAAAAAAAGTTTAAGGAAGAGTTTTTCAGTTTAATGTTTGAGTGCATTAATTTTCTCATATTTTAATTATTATGGCACCATAATTATTGACATGACTGTGAAACTAGCTAACAAATTTCAGGTTGCTCAAAATGATTGTTTACGTTTTATTTTTGTCTAAAAAGTGAGGATCATGTTACAACAGTTACTCCTTACTTTATAAGGATTTAAGGAAGGTTGTCTGGGTTCGTTGTTATTGCTCGAGACCATTCCGGCATAGCACCAATTTCAAAATAGTTGGAATTATCCATGGAGAATCTCATGGTTAGGTTAACTTGTGTACTGTAATATATAAAATTATCTTTTTTTCAAAATTTAGTTGATTTATCAAATAGTTCTGGTAATGTTATATAGGTATATATATATATATATATATATATATATATATATATATATGTTTATTTCACATAGGATAATTTATTTATAGGTTTATTCCAACCAAATCGAACAGAGATTTATAGTTTTCTGTAGTTAATTTTTTTTGTAAATTGTTATGCAATTGTTCATATTTAGGAAAATCTAAAATGATATAATGGTTGTGGTGTTCAAGAGACTGAGCAACGTAAAATATAAATTTTAATTAAATAATATTTCTTTTCCTTCGAGGTATGTGTGATACTGACTTGTTAAGAATTCTGTATTTTTCATTTGAACAAAGTAGGATTGATTATGGGCCAATATATGGGGGGGGGGCTATATATTTTTAAAAACCTGTAATTACTGCTTAAAAGCAATTTATAACATTGATAATTTTAAAAACCCTCAGAAATAGACACTGTAACATAAACAATTTATTTTCTGAAAAAACCAAGAGATTGGTTATTTTAATTATAGTACTGTATTTTGAAAAATTGTTAATGGTTATCCAATCATAGTGGATTGGTTGTTAGAGGAATGTTCTTGTATATGTAGGTAGCCCATGTAGGCTATAAATATTTATTTATGCTTAACTTTGTACATATATATATATATGTGTGTGTGTGTGTGTGTTTGTTTGTTTGTTTGTTTGTGTTATAGAATTGCTACAGTTTGTTTTTATTTGGTTTCCAAAGAGAGTTTAGAAAAAATTATTATTTTAATATATAGTATTATCTCAAGATATTTTTTTCTAGTATGAAGTGAGGGTGTTACTAGTACAGACATTGCCTTGGAGACAAAAAATAATTTTGTTTTGTTACTAGTTATACAGTGTTTAATTTATTATTTAGTTTTTATTTTAAGAGTGGTCACTCTAATATTAATTGTAATTGTTTTTGAAGAATAAATAAATAAAAATTATGTTAAGTTTTGTTTCTTACTCCATGTCCAAAACGTAGCTTATTTACATTTATTATTTCCTGTCTGCTAGATTTTGTTTTTCGAAACCTAAGGTTTTGATAATGTCAGTGTTAACGGCTTCTTAGCATTTTGATTTTTTTTTTGGAGAAATATTAACAGTCTTTAAAAATTATTGATTTATATGTTTTATAGCAATTGTGACTTCAGTGGTAGGTAGACAATGATTGGAAATTTATTTTTTCTCCATCATCGTTTCGTAAACCATGATGAACACGATACGTAAACGCTTTCATTGTCTCTTATTTCCACACAATTAGGAACCCTTTGTAGGATGAATTCTTTAATTACTTTGAAAATATTATCAACGATATTATTAAACCAAAAAAGTATATTTGTAATTTAAATGAATTGAAGCTCTACATATGATCATTTTCTTTTGATCTGTCTTGATTTAATATAGGCTACTATTGATTTGTATATTGCATATAGTTCTTCTGTAAAATTACTGGTATGTTTTTAATGAGAATTTTATACTTTCATTTAAGCAGGGATGTAAAAAATCAGCTTATTTTTTATCCATCTGTAAACATATTTGTAAAATTTGTGGATGTACAATTTAAATTATGTGACAATCCTTGTTGCAGCTATGTGGGATTTATTGAATTTTTTAAGATTTAATATTACGAAATTTGGGAGTTTTAATTCCGTTAATGCTAGAGGTAGAACAAAATCTATTTATTTATCTATTGAAATTGAAGGATGTATATCGAAAAAATCTAAGTGAGAAAATTTATAATGTTTTTATGGAAATTGATGGATTCTTTTATTCATATACTCTGTGATCAAATTTTGGGAGTTTGTGAAGAACTATATGAAACGTATTCAAGGAGTTTGTTAATTAATAAGAACCTTTGAATAACTTTACCTATATAGCAATGACTTGTGGTGTTTTAAAACCACCTATTGATATCCTTAGAATTTGGTTTTATTTCTAGTGTGAGAAATTTGACCAAAACGAAAACTACAAAAATATAATTTTTGTGTTATTAGTGATTTGCGTACCGGTACTTATAACAAGAATCTGGATCTGCGCATTTTCTTCCACATGCAAGTGACTTGATTATATCAATATCATTTTGACATTTGGTCATAAGATAGTTAATATGTTGGATTGAACTTTAGTTCCTTGTCCCGATCACTCCTAATATTTTGTGGGTCTCTTCAATCCATCCAAAGTGAAGTTTAATGTGCTAGTAAATATGAGCGTTTTTTTGAGAGTTTAATTCCAGGCCCAGATGTTTGTGTATATGAAAGCTGTTTAGAAAGTAAGTTCCATTTCTGTCTGGCGCACTGAGGATGGTGTAGTGATGTGATCTTTGCACAGCTATATAGCCTGACTCAGCATGAGTCAGGCAGTGCTAGTGAGATAGTTTTTCAGCCAGTTCTTGTGTCAATAATGTTATTCAAAATGACCACTAAACATACACGTACAAATTGGATGACTGCTGCGCTCTCGGTAGACTACTGAGAAACGTTAAGTATGTGTTATGTGTGTTGTTTGTCTGAGGGTAACATTAGAAAGTCTGTGACATCAGAGCAATAGCGCCCAAAAACAAAATGGTTAGGTTACATATAGGCTGGGGAGGAGTGTGATGTCATAGTTGGGGAGAAGGTATGACGTCATAGGTCGGGGTGGAAGCATAAAGTCATAGGTTTCGGGAGGGTGGACCACGTCGTAGGTTGGGGTGGGGGTACGACGTTATATGTTGGGGTGAGGTATGAAATTATACGTTGGGGTTTAATGTACGAAACTACAACTGAAACCTTTTCTTACTCTACAATCTTGTACTACCTTATACCGTTTTTGTTGTTAACTTTTAATGTTAGGAATCACAACTGTAACCTCTTCTTACTCTACAATCTTGTACTCCATATACTGTTTTGTTGTTAACTTTAACGATCACAACCACAACTGAAAGCTTTTACAGTCTTAAACGCTACAATCTTGTACTTCTGTATACCATTTTGTTTTTTAACATTTAATGATCGGAACCACAATTTAAACCTTTTCTTACTCTACAATCATTTATTTCCATATAACTAGAACGTGCTACACTTGAGAACCAAATTGGAGTGGGGGAAGGATGGGGGTGTGATGGGAAAGGGTGGGGGTAGTGGGGTGTGGTGAGTGTATGGTGAGGGTGTGTTTACGGGGGAGGTGTGGTGGGGGATAGTGGGGCGAGGTTACCTCTCCCTATTGCCCCTAACCTTGGCTCCTCCCTCCCTCCCATTTTTGGTCGCCATTTTATGTCAGCCATTTTTGTTGTCGTCTGCTATTGACGTCACATTTACATGTTACACCCTGACGTCATGCTCTGTGATTTCAGACCCATAACTTTTTATTTCCAGGTAGGATTCGAACCATTGAAGTCTGGATTTGAAGCCAGACACTATACTGACTGAGCTGTCGTGCATAGTATTACTCGTTGTATATTTAATGGAGTATATAAGTCGCCATGTTTGTTGTTGTTGTCGACTGTCGTAGTTAATTTTGTTACCGACAACGATGCGCTGTAGGGAGCGTTTATAATTACAGTATTATTTAATAGTTTACATTTATCAGAACCAGAGTGCACCACCACACATTGGTTTATTTTTGATATTCACCTCTACAATAATATGTGATATATTTATATGATTTATAGTTACTCATATTGACTACGAGAGCTCAGCAGCAGTAGTAGTAGTTCAGTTTTCGTGGAAACCAGAGCACAGGCAAGTACACTGGTTAATTGTAATATTTATAACAAAATACGTTTATAGAATGTACATAATGTTACACACAAACGCCGATGCACAAACATGGATGTCTGACACGTATCCCTTACCGTAAGGCGTACCGATTTTTTCGCGCGCGCGCATAAAACTCGCGTACGCCACACGGTACGGAACTAGCTCGTACCTCTAGGTTTAGGATTTTTGATAGGATGAAAAACAAAACTAGTCAAACCCATGAACTCTACAAGTACCTTATTGGTAACATGAAAGATAAAAAGTACAATTTCACACAAAATACAATTTCCAAAAACACTGTCTGGATAAATGGTTTAACAGTTTTAAAAATACAATTGTTAAATTACTGTCTGGGGAGAAATGATATATACATGTTAAGTTAAACAGATAAAAGATAGCCTACTTGTGTTTATGTATCTTATACGTGTTACACCTAAAACCTATGACCAAAGATAGTTAACCTAACCTACCTCTTAACTATAAAATGTGTATTAGATTGCACCACAGATATTTGTAAATCTAAAGTGTAATATATAATGTGTATTATAATGTATAAAAAGTTTACGTTTCTACTTTTATCTAATGTCGGTAATAGTTCCAACGTTCACTCCTAGAGGGGAGTGTCGGTAATAGTTACAACGATCGCAGCTAGTGACGCGCAAGTAGAAAGTACTTTCAGCCAGGAGCTACCTAACCGTAACCATCATAGTTCTTACCCAACCTCCAAGTATTATCATCATATTACCTACCCAAAATTAACCACACCTACCCTAAAAATAACCAGTGTTTATCTCAAAAATTGTATGTGGGTTTTCAGATCTCCATATTGAATTGTGTCTGTTAACAGACCAATTGATATGGAATGTACTTTCGTTTGAAAAAAATATGTCCTCTAAAAATAATTGGTTTTCATCAATCTTGTTCAACATTTCAACGGCGAAATTAGAACGTTTTGCACCATCATCAGGTTTCAATTCCTGCAATAGCTGGATTATGTACGCGTGTAATTTCAGTCTTTTGTGTAGAACTATGGATTGTTTTTGAAATACCTAACTCTAAGCTTCGTCGAGGTATTGACTTTTTAGGACTTCCGATTGCAGATTGTCTAATAAGTTAAACTTTTTCGTCCGGATACACTTGGCCTGCCAGATGATATCTGCTTTTGAACTGATCCAGTTTTTTCGAATTGTTTGAACCAACGTCGTATGTTATTTTCATGTGGTGGATCTCTTCTGTATTCGCGTGTCAAAATACACGTTGCACTGAAATTACAGACTTGAATTCAACCAGCAACAAAACACACTTTGTGTTTTCTTTATTAGAGAGTATAATAACACACTCCACACAGAACACTCCAGAAAACACAAATCACACTACCACAACAATGCAAGAACTAATTTTGATGTTACAACAGCTGTAAAACAAACTTTTGGGTTATATAAATACATGTCCTCTTTGGGTTATAAACAAATAAAATACTAAAACTATTTAATTTAATACTATTATTTATTATTTAGAATTAGTTTTAATGACAAATCAGATTAAGAATAACAATATCATAATTTTAAAACAAGATTTTCATATATGCTCAGAAGTTTCATATACATTCAATATAAAGGCTGGAATTAAAGTCCTGTACCTATGTATAACTTTTTAACGTTTACATAGACTTGAAAATTTAAGGACATTGTAATAGTTTACATTTTATTATAATGTATAAATTTCAAGACCTTTTAGAGGCTTAAAGTGGAGGATAATTCAATTTCATTTTTAAACAGCACTAATAGTTGTGTGAAGGTCACTTTAAAGGTTTCATTAAGACAAAAGATACCACAAACATAAAATTAAAAATTTCTAATCCAAGTTATCCGATTTTCACATCTTTCGAAAATGTTTAAGATCCAAGATTCATTCACAGGAAGCTTTGTTATATTATGAATCA
Organism: Aphrophora alni; assembly: GCA_963513935.1. Lineage (NCBI taxonomy): Eukaryota > Metazoa > Arthropoda > Insecta > Hemiptera > Aphrophoridae > Aphrophora > Aphrophora alni. The sequence continues at coordinate 122,258,591 of OY740765.1, forward strand.
TGGATTAAAAAATGATATGGAATTATTACCTGCTGTTCTGAATTTAAAAATAAAGTATTAGATACACTTATGATTGCACACCAGCGGCGTTGGAGGTCTTTTTTGAGGTAGAAATGCCTTCCCCGGTACCGCCTCTCTTATCTAAATACCGCAGGCTCGAGCCAAAGAGTATATGTTGGAGAGAGAGGAGCGTCGGGGTTCAGTTCTAATTTGGGAGAGGGGCTCCCTCGCCAAAAGTAGAACTGAACCCCGATGCCTCCTCTCTCCCCAATATATACAATTTGGCTCGAGCCTGTAGTACTTAGGGAAGAGAGGCGGTAAAAGGGAGTAATTATGAAAGGTCGCCACCATTTTGTAATATGTTGGAAAACTTCAATTTAAAAAAAAAGGTTTTTGATACAACTTGTATTTTTAAGAGTTTTATTCTTATATTATATTATATTATATATATATATATATATATATATATATATATATATATATATATAGCCTCCGAATCTACGGCCTATGTTTAGGGCGTGCTTTTAATTAGTTTGTTATCTTCTATATGGGATAAAGATTAAAGATATAATATCCTACAGCATATAAGATCGACCGGCAATCTGAATGTGTGCAAGTCGATTTTATTAAATTATTTTAACTCTATGTCCTACCTTAAAATACTTGTATAGGTCTTATTCAAACTGCTGTAAATTTTAGGTCGAATACATAGCAGATACAATAGATACAAGTGTTTTAAGACATAGCCTAGAATTGAAATAATTTAATAAAATACATACCTATCCATGCAAATAATCTGCCTTATATTTTGTAGAAATTAGATTGTTGCTACAAATTTAAGATTAAAAAAATAATAATAATAACACCCAATAATAATGGACTAAATAATAAATTTCCTATCTTTCACAGGGCGTAGATTCTAAACGGTTGGACTTATCAAACAACAACACGAAGCAAAAAGTAAAAAAATATATATATATATTTTATCCAAAAACAATATGAAAATATCGTATTGCTGTTAAAAAAAAAAAATGCCATATCGGAAAATAGCGGCGACTTTTCAAATTTTGATGAAATATTTTTAAAACATAAAAAATTATGAAAGGTTCCCAATTTGAAATATTTGTACCTCTTCTAGTTTTATATATACTAATTTTGGTCGTCTTCAGTTGATCACACTGTATATGTAAATTAGCAACAAATAAATTGATATAACTCTTTTAACATTATACCCGAGCTTACATATCCAAGCATACAACTCGAAAACGTTTACAGTAGCAACATCCATTGTACAATGACTCATTTTAAATATCATATTAAGTTAAGCGAAATTGCGTAAAGAAAGAAAGGGGATAAAATAACTCGTAAGAAAAAGGATAGCTGTCCTATGAGTAGTTGCTTCATCTTGATATTAATTTTATTTTGTATTTGCAGATTGACATTGGTGGAAGAACAAAAGTCTGTGCACATCAAAGATTTGATTTGCATCAAAATAACTGCTCTGTACCAGTCCTGAAGATGGTTTATTTTGCAATGATGGAATCACATATTGTATATGGTCTTATTTGTTGGGGAGACATATACTACAAATTGTAGACAAATTACTAATGTTCAAAAACTAATAATAAAAGTAATTTTGAAGAAACACAAGATCATTCTAAGATATCTCTTATGTGTTTGAATAAAATCATTCACAAATCTGAGATCAGAGGGAAAAAAAAGCGTGTAGGCTACTACATAGGAATCAACGATTGACATTAGTGTCTTGGTTGAGGTTGACCTTGTTTCAACATTGTTTTTTAAAATAATATATCTCGAATTTCTATCTGAATTTCACGAATCCCCGATTGACATTTATTTGTGTCTCGGCCGAGGTTAGCTTGTTCCAACAATGTTTCTTTTATAATGCATCTCGAATTTCTATGTCAACCTTTGGGTTTCCGATTGGCATTTGTGCCTCAGCTCAGGTTAACCTTGTTTGAACAATGTTTCTTTTTACTGTTAGTTTAGTGAAATAAATATTTTCTGGGAAAAAATAGCATAAAGTACGATTCCCCAAATTTTTATCGATATTTTCTATTTAAATAATGGTTGCAATGTCGTAAATTTTTATTTATTTATTTATTTTTTTCCATGTTATTAATTCCTTTAAAATGAATGTTGCTACAATAAACGTTTTCAAGTTGTAACCCTTCGAAACCTTTTCGCCTTGACTAAAGTTTTATTACTTCACTTCTAAAATATTCTGAACGTTTTAGATATGCATTAGTAACATTATGGTTCCATAAATTTCTAAAAACATTTTTTGATAGTCGGATACAGTTGAAATTTATTTTGGTGTAAAAAAAAGTACTGACTTTTTAAAATTAATTTGTTATCGACTTAGGCCATTATATAAATGAGGGGTTTTGCTTCCATTTACAATTTGTTAGTTAACTCACCCTCAGATCTCAAATGTGGTTTAAATTAAAAATGATGTCAAAATGTAGAGTAATTGACTCTTAAAATATTATGAAAGTTGCAGATATTTTAAATACCAGTTTAAAATATGAACGTTTCAGATGTTTCATAAATAGAACAGTTAATTAATTATCTCATTTGATTTTATCTGAAGCATTAAAAAAGTGTTGGGACCTTCTAGCCTAAATATAATTAATCTCTTACAGGTATATCATTCAAATATTCCATGCAAGTTCTGAAAATGTATTTTTAGAGGTAAATCTTTTTTAGGGATAATGGTGTGTGTTAATATTTTTTAAAGTAAGATTTCTCGATTTCCTACATAAATGGTGCTTGGGACAGTATTCAAGAAAACTTCGTTCTGTTGTTCACATATTTAACTGCATCTGGTTGTGATAAGTATAATTTGGGAACTACTTCGTCTAGTATGACCGGGTTTCGATATTTAATATAAAAACCACCATCTTTATTATTTTCATCTACATCTTCATCATAATCATCTTTACCTTCATTATAATCGTCTTTATCGTCCTCATTAAATACATCCTGAGGTTCTTGTAACTGTTTTGAATTTATGGTTCTCGAATTCTTCCTAAATTCTTTTATACGTGGATATATCTTGAAATAAAAAAAAACAGGTACAGTTCCTTCTTTTTTTGATTTTGTACTTTCGTTTTGTGATCTCTGTTTTTGATTAACTTGTTTACGTTTATCAACAAATGTTTTATTATCATCAACTTCGTCTTTTTCAAGACCTTTTCTTAGATTTCCTGTTGACTTTTTCTTTGAGACGTTATTTTGTATATCATTCACTGTTTTGTTTGCATCGAGTGACCTTTTTCTTGGCCCAGATTTTAAATCATTTAAAGGAATTAATTTTATTTTACTCCTAGTTTTATGTTTGTTTCCTGACTTCATAGGTGACACTTCTGATCTTTTGTTTGAATTGTGTGAACTTTTGATTTCATCGATAACCTCATTATCAGCAATACAAAAGCTATGTTTGTCGTCTTTCACTTCTTGTGGATTAAAATTTTGTAGACTGTATGGTATATACCTTGGAACTACCGATTTTTTGTTTACAGTATATTCTGAACGTTGTTGATAACCTGACTTTTGTCGCTCATTTTCTTGTATGGCAGAAATTGCGTTCAGTTTGCGTTTACCATAACGTGACCGATATCGTAAGATACTGCTTTTAGGTTTTAATGTGTTCAGTAAATCTTCTTTTGGGGTTTGTTTCAGTTTACTAGACTGAACGGAATCCTGATAATTGATATTTTGGAGTCTTCTTTTGGTCCTAATTGCTTCTGGAATATCGTCTACTTCATTCATTACATCGACGTTAAGAATTTCTTCAATTTTCAGTTCACAATATAATGGTAATGCACAAAGTACAACTAGTCCAAAATTAATCGTCAAGTGTGAGAGTTTATCCATCTGTAAAATAAGGCAAAATTTAAGAATTGTCTTAATAACAGTTAAATGAACTAAAGTTATTTATTTTACTGCCGTTCATTTTACCTTGAGTGTATTAGGTTAGATTAATTTATATATTAAACTAAATTTTATTTTATTTAAAGTTATTTAGGTTGTAATATTAGTTCAATAAACAACGCTATTAGCCATAAAACGGAGGAGAACTTCCAAATACTTTACTTCTTGCTACTATTGTAGATCAATGTAACAAAATAAAGGAAAATGTTGAAACAAGAATAATGACAGGAAACCGACCCTACTACGTCAATATATAACTTGTAAAATCCAGACTCCTTTAAAGAACTACAAAGTTAAAGCTTTGTAAAATTATTATAAGACATGTGGTAGTGTATTTTTACGAAACACGAAATATAATTTTACGAAGAACCTTTGAAAGGAATATAATCAGAAGAATTTATGGTTCAACGGAAGAAGAAGAATTTATGATGAAAACAGAAACTGAAGAAGATTCTAACAGAGAGAACAATAATATACCCAAACATGAAGATAACGCGCGTTTTGTCCAGTGAGTTTAATGGATCGAACGTGTGGAAAGAATACTAAATAGTCGTAAGGAGTATTTGAAGGAAAGCGAAAACTAGGGAGGCCACACAAATATATGGAAGGACAAGGTGAAAGCTGACCTGATGAAAATGTAAATTGTTACCAGGAGAAATGTGGCGATGTATCGTAGGAGGAGGAGGAGGATTATGAGAGACTCCAGAGCTCATCCCAGGCAGTAGAACTGGATGATAATGAAGACACGACTATTGAATACGAGGTTATAGGTAACAGCTACATATAGGGCTTGAGTGGAATTAATCTCCTATGGAATGCATGGTTTGAAACAGGGTAACATTAAAAGGAATGTCAGCGTATGATGGTGTACTATTCAAAAGGTTCTGGCCCAGAGCAAAAATTCAACAGAGACTGCTTTATATGTACCAAGAATGAAGTTGAAGGAGTATTTAATTTGTAGGATTACAGTCTTCTAACTATATGTGTGTTGCAATCTTACAATGTTCTTGACTACATGAATTCAAATTTCCCCCCTGTTTTTTAACAGAAAGAAACCTTTCGGTCATCATTGCTTTGTAAAAAAATGAAGAATAGAAGATAAAATAAAGACCCCAAGTCCTCGAATACTCTAATAAAGTTCGAGCTGAAAGAGAACAAGATTTGACCAAGAGATTTGATAGGAAATATGAAAATGAAGAATCTATTCCAAGAATAAGTAAAAAAAGGTGTAGGTCCACCAAACGTCCTTCGGTATTGCCAAGTCTGTACTAACTATAGCGAGCCATTAGGGCTACATTAATTAAAGGAAAGTGGAGTTAGTGAGGTGGTAATTTTATCTGAGGCCCAGGAAGTCTTGAAAATTTTAGTGTTCAACTCTAGTTGGAGCATTTCTTGTGGATTTCAGTGACTACATTCAGGATAAAACTTTCCCTATCAGCAATACCATCAGTGTAAGTGGAAATCAATTACAATTGTAGAATATCATTTGTTTTAGAAACATTTGAGTTATCAATGAGGATGGAGGAAGAAACTTTTTGAGGCAATTTGACGAAAGAGATGTTTGAAGATATGGAACCAACATATAATAGTTATTAAACTATGACATTGAAGATAAAAAGACAAAGGGGGCCTTCTTACAGGTGATGGTATAAGGCAGGCAGTCCACGGAATTGAAAACACTAACCAAACTAATTATATTAACACAAAGTCAGTACTTCGGAACTGAAATAGATAACCAAATTAATTAAGGATATTTAACGTAACGCCAGTACTTCACAACTGAAAACGGTAACCGAAATAAGGATATTTATTTTAACACAAATTCAACACTTTGGAACTGAAAACGTGAAGAGCATTGAAGGCTTTTGTAACTATACCAGCCGCAAAGGTTCGTGGTGGCTGAGAGCTTAGTACGGTTGGTCGAGCATAACCACCCCAATTAGCCCTCGCCCGGCCGCTCTAAGTTCTAGTTAATAGTCACCAACTGGCCTATAGATACAGCTAGTACAACTGTACTTTTTTTTTCAATTTGAAGTATATAGTCATACAAATATTAATTTCGTAATCTGCATCATATCACAAGAAAATCAAGCCCAAGAACCACTTAGCTACGATAATATTAAGTGTTCAGATTAGTTTTAAAATAGTTATAGTTAAGAGGGGGCTCCAGTCCCTCGGACATACCTGCTCCTCCCATAAGACTAATGTTAACTTTCAAATCCCGTCCTGCCTCAACGGATTATCCGAGATCGTTGATTTATGTCTCATGTTAAAGTTCAGTTTTGGTCGTCACATCCTGTATGACTCATTCGGTACCCCGACTAGTTTTCCATCAGTATGCAAGTTGTTTACATGCTGATCAGTCCGGAGTTGAAGTGTTGTTTAATGTGAGTGTGTGTTGCGTTTATGCGAGTTTATGTGACTTTTGTGACTCAAAGGGTATTAAACATGGCTTCAGAGGTTCTCCATACCCAGGCGCGGTCAATCGTTGATGCGGTGCTACAGTATTTCTACCCAGAGAAAAAAAACATGGGCCCACTAAAAGATGTTAAGAAAGTGTTAGAACGTGTTGCTGACACGACAAAAGTGTTTAAACGGACCGTCGAGCGAATTATTTCCCAATTTCGTGAAGTTGAAGAGACAAATGTCGTAGAGGAAGATAGCTCCCTAAATACAAACAAATGTTTAGCAAGCAACGCAGGTGAGGTTGAACATCAAGAACAGTCTGCAACTAAGAAGAGGCGTGTTGTTATTAGTACTCCAAGAAAAATCACAAGGGTACGCCAAAGAAACGACCGGTGACGGGTTTGGACAGTTTCCAGCTTAGCGTGATACCGCGTCACGTATGACAGTACTATGAGAGACGTGAAGTTCCAACAATAAATAAACTGCGAAATTCACTCCAGGACAGCGGATTGTACAGTAAAAGAGAGACATCATTACTTGCAATTTAAAAAAAAATAGGGTTGTTTTTAAAAAGTTTGATGGCAGAAAAGTTTTTATGGAAAAACCTTCAATAGCGCTGTAAGATGCCAGTTTCTAAAGAAAATAAGAAATTTTGACTATCATGAAGAAATGAATTCGGAAATCTTTGAAGGCTGGTTTTTTAATGTTATAATCCCTGCCATCCCTTCGGGAAGTACAATAATAAAGGACAGTCCTTATCATTCGCGTGTGAAAAACAAAGCACCTACTTCGTCTTCAATAAAGAGCGAGATGATCGACTGGTTGAAGGGAAAAAACATTTCACACCCCCTCGATGCAAAGGAACCAGAGCTTTATGAAATTATCAAATCCCATAAACCAAGGTTGAAAACATTTGAAATTGATAGTAAAGCGTCTGAACTAGGCTTCAAAATCCCCCGCCTTCCACCATACCACTGCCAATATAACCCCATAGAAATGGTTTGGTCCGCTTTGAAAAGTTATCTAAGAGAAAGAAACACAACTTTCAGACTGAAAGACATTGAGAAACTATTCATGGAAGCAGTGTGTACAATAACACCCAAGAAATGGGCTAGTTTTGTTAATCACGTAAAGAAGGTTTTGAATGACGACTGGGCAAGTGAAGGATTGAACGACCTCAGTGTCCAAGAACTGATAATAAACTTGTGCCCTGGTGATAGTGTTGACACTGACGACCCTGATGACTCCTCGGACGTAGAAGACATTGGCTGTTATTTTTTGGATTGAAATTTAAATGCATAAAGTTCAACTAAATACATATTTATGGTTATAGGGATTTAACTAATTAATTTAAGACGTATATTTAATTATATTTGCCAAAAACAAATAAGTTATTCGTATTATTGATGTTTGTACATTTTTATAAATAATATAAATGTACTACAACGGAAATTCGTTATATGGGATTATATTTTGGTCAAAAATGAGAAAATCCAAATGTAATCCTAATACAAGGTTTGGCTGAATTATTGTAAGCAACTTTGCTGCTCAGCGCGAGTCGGTGAAACTTACCTATGACTCGGTCTAAAGTCAACTTTCGCCTACCGGTTTTGACAGTAAAATCGTATGTTGGTAGATTTTGATTAAAAAAATTGTATTTGATGAATTATGAAATAATAAAGTTAAAGGATGTGTAAATGTAGTACAAGTTGTACGCAATACAGATCAGTTACGGTTATTTCATAAAAATTAACATGCGCTGCAAGTAGATTTGAATGAAGAATTAAAATGTTTTCAAAATTACTCAAAATCAAAAAACCTTGGTATTTCTGTAATTGGTAAATAATTCTAAGAATAAAAGATTCCTGGACAAATTTTGAAAATATTAATATTAAAAAAGTTAAGAGAAATGATATAATTTGAATGTTATAATTTATATAATTGAATGTTATTTAATAAAGCGTAAATAAATGAAAATTTTGAGAATGTATTGTATAGGGATAATTAATAGAGTAATGTTTAACAAGTAATTAAAGTAAAAAATAAAAAGTTTAGTAAAATAGAAAAGATATGGTTTTCACACCTTTGTGTGGAAATGGATAAAGTTATAAATTCAAAATTAAGAAAACCTGTTTAAAATCAAATATACTAAAGAATCTGTAAGTCCCAGGATGATCAGTATGTAATAACCCCCCAAACGAAGAAGTGTGAAGTCAAGTGTGAAAATAACCAGGATCTGAAAGTCAGACAGAATCATCGCTGCAGTTAGTGCGTTTGTTAAACGAACTGAACAAAATGGTGAAGTTTCAAAACTCTAAAGTGACAGGTGTGAGAAACAAAAACTGAAAATCACGCTGATTATTGCACAACGAATTGCAGGTGAACGAGCGGGCCGAAAAACACCACGCGACCTTCTCGCGAAAGCTGACAAGAAGACCTACAAAATGCTGATAAGTAAAAAATGAAAACTCAATTAGGAAAACCGCTAAAAGAGAATCAAGAAGAAACAATAGGGAATTTTGCAGTAGCAAGTTTGAAGATGTAGAGTTCCAAACTCCAGGACTTCGTGACGTATAAAGGGGGGGGGTCAGCGTATCAACCGACAGCCATAATAATTAAAATGATTACAGGAAAACAATTAAAACAAAAGATTAGAGGACTTGGACCATGGTAATTCACTCATAGATAAACAAACCAAACATTAGAACTGAAAATTAACCCAAGAATTACGTAAGAAATACGAAAATAAAGAACTATCGTATTATCCCTGCGAGGGAAAGAAATTGGTATGGGAATACGATAGTTTTAGTCTATAAATATAGTTGCACGAGACTTCAGAGCTCTCTCATAAAATAAATTCTAAAAGCAGTGGTAAGGGGTTACTATGCCCGATCGCTCTTTCTTAAAAATCAGTTAAAACCGGTGTAAGGTGTTACTATGCCCGAAGCAATTTTGAAAAAATTACAAAAATGTTAAAATGTTTAAATATCAGTGCTATAGATCAAATTGTAAAGGAAATAAGTTGAAGTGAGAAGTTAAATGTTAAACTAGCGAATCTGCAGTGAGTTCTGAAAAAGTGGAAAATCTTAATCATCCAGAGTTAATGAAAATTGACACGCCACAGGAACTTCGCTAAGGACTCATGGATCAACTGTAAACTTCAACAACAACCGGACACCAGAGAATCACAATCTACCCACCATCCAGGAACATCTAGACCAGGATCTTCCAGACGGCGGTCAAGGTCTGAAAAGTTATTCAAACTATCCTTTTTTCTTATTAAGGCAAAATTGGCCAAAAATTAAAGTTAGAGTCAAACTGATTTTCCTGGGATATAAATTTAATATAATCAATTAAAAATGGTGTAGGTTAAGATATAATACTTGTGTGGGGATATTTCTTTTTCATAGTAATAAAATGTTAATATAATAATCCTGAACAACTAATTAAATTTAAAACTTAGAAATTAGTGTTCAGAGATTAATAAGAGGAAATTCTTTGGTAACATAGTAATATAAAGTATGGAATTGTCCTCTAAATTAAAATAATTGCCTATATGCTACCTAAATATAAAAAGTAATAAAATAATAAATTGTATGAGAATTTTTTTTTGTATAATGATGAGAACTAAAAAATATTGTAACTTTCTGTTTTAAATAATTTTGTTTTTTATTATTGAGAAAATTTATTTTTTGTTACTGTTAAATCAGATAAAATAAATAAGTCTCAGTTGTTAATATCAAAAATAATATGTAGTTGTTTTACTACACACATCTTGATTATGTTTACAGGTAATATTTGGAATTAAGGTAAGATATAGTGTATTTATGAGGTATTCTCAAGAACACGCTCCCTAGGGGAAAAAAAGATAAAAAAGTAAAATCGTGTTCTCCCTGAGCATAAGAGTAAATTAAATACAGTAACTGGAAGTAGTTAAATAAAAAGGAGGGTACCGGCAGTTTTGGGCAACCTAAACTGTTGAAGGGGTTATTCAATCCAGGCCAGACAAAATACAGAAGCCTACACTTCCAGGGGATTGAATATTTCATTCTTTGTTTCGCGGAAACGAATCCTGGATGAAACAATTTAGGATTCGAGACTAGTTCGCTTATTAAATAAGATAGGGGAAGCGTACGGTCTAGTTTACAGAAAGTTGAGTTTTGTCGTTGTAGTACATACAAAGTGTGTCGTAAACATATCTTATGCCTATCTCATATCAACATGAACTATTTCTTACCAAAGATATTACCTGATTTAAAAACGTTTACTAACAAACCTGTAAAAATATAGTTTTTAATTTTGTTTAACCATCTTTACATTTAAAAGTAATCTGAATACTTAATATTATCGTAACTAAGTGGTTCTTTGGCTTGATTTTCTTGTGATATGTTGCAGATTACGAAAATAATATTTGTATGACTTTATACTTCGAGTTGAAAAAAAGTTGTACTGGCTCTACCTATAAGCCAGTTGCTGACTATTAACTAGAACTCAGAGCGGCCGGGCGAGGACTAATTGGGGTGGTGATGCCCGACTAACCATACTAAGCTCTCAGCCGCCACGAACCTTTGTGACGGGTATAACAAAATACAAGTATTTGTAAATGGATGTTTGCGAAGATTCTAAATGATTTGGTGACCTCTAGGATTAAGAATAAAGATCTCTTGAGACAGGCAAAACAGAGATCAATGGAAGCGGAGATAAAAAAAGGAAATAGTGTTGGATCGGGCATGTCATGAGACAGCCGGATTTCATAACGGTTTTTGGAGGTTAGATTTTATAACGTGTTGAGCGCTCAAAGCTAAGCACGACCTCTATCTGAGAAGATCAGGTAAATTTGTTAGAAATGTTTTTGTAGCCAGGATACCTCAATGCATCGATTTGTTGACCCATAACACATTGTTCTCTATAATACGGAAAAGTAATATGGAAAAGTAGAATGAGTAAACAAAATAATAATTAAACACATTTTGCTTTATTCAACAACCATGAAACAAATTATGTGAAGTCAACATTATTGGATTTAATCCTATCACAGTAACAAGATGTTGAACCTTACCCTACTCTAGTAAAATGTAAGCGTTTAGTGAAAAACTTATCATATGTTCGAAATGACTATAAAAACAAATTTATAATATTTATAAAACTCCTGTCTTTCGTCTAGCTTTGTGGAGGAGATGGAGTGCGGGAGAGATGTGTGCTCTCTCCGCTTCTTTATGTTAGTGATATACTGCATAAGGACGTAGACTACAGTGGGATATGGATGAGAGATTGAAGGATTTGGACTTTGCAGATGACATCTATCTCAAATAATTATTGATATAAGGGAGAAAATGCAAGATCTGGACAGGGAAGCTGAAATGACAGGCCTGAAGATCACCACAAGAAAAAACAATCATCTTAGATTGATCAAAACAATAGAACAGATCTAAGATTGAACAATACAATAGAACAGACTTGGCTGTGGAAGGGGAGGAACTATAGAAACGGATGCGGACGTGCTCAGTAAGCTGAAGAAGGCAAGCCCCTTCCTTTATCCTGATGAGGCATATATGAAAATAATAAAACTGACGGTATTTGAAACCAATATCATATCCGTCTTAATCTACGGCTGTGAGATTTCGAAAGAGTCGTGAAACAAATAGAGCAATTCAAACATTCGCTAATGTATATCTGAGGTATATTTCAACATACGATGAGTCAGAATAGTGAGGAACAAGCACCTGTTGGAATGGAGCTATTGAAAGGCCAGTAAGAACAAAAATCAAAAAGAAAGTGAAGGTGGAATGACCATGTTTTAAAGTAGGGGAGGATGAGGTTGTGACGCAGGCTTTGTAATGGAATCCCCAGGGACGCAGAAGGGGAGGACGGCCAAGGATAATATGGAGGCCAACGGTGGAGAGGTGTAGAGATAGTTGCGATTGGAGTGGAAGATGTTGGGAGAGGTGAAGACGATGACGCTGGACAGGATGAGGTAGAGGTCCTTCGTTTCTGTCCTATGTTTTTTGAGGGAATATAAGGTAATAAATTAGTCCCTTCCTCCACTAAAAAACTAACCTACGACTAATTTTTATTTCTATAGTTTTAAGTTATGTGAAAGATTGCCCTTTGTTATTTACACAATTAATAAACCTACCATCTGTAGTTCTCGTAAATAGCCCTAATTGTTAATAAGTTTAACTTCATGACTGGAGGTTATTAGAATCTTTCGAAATCAGAACAGAAAGATAGACAGGAGTGTTTATTTTCGTCATGGTGTTGGATGATGTGATGAGAACGGTAAAGAAGTAGAGCAAAAGGTTTGCAATGGGGACTAATGGATTGGTTTGAAAACATGGTTTATTTACGATTTATTTTTCAAATCGCATAAAAATTGCGATATGAATGAAAAACTTGAAAAACTCCAACATGAAGGAAGGGAAGTTGGATTGAAGATAAATTTTGACAAAACAAAGGAAACTCAACTCAAGGAACTAATAAAATAGTTTAATTATCAAGGACGGGACCATAGAAGAATTAGAACAATTGCAATATCTTTGGTAGTATATCAAAGAATAGAGGAACAGATGAAGAAGGTCAAAGAGGTATTTGGGCAACTTGCGCCACTTTAGCGATTGCAACAGCTAAAAAGAACAACTAAACTTAGGATTTTCGAAACTAATGTAAAATCTGTGCTTTTATGTGACTGTCAAACATGTAAATTCACAAAGTTTATTCTAACAAGTTACAGGTATTTGTAACAGGGAATTTGTAATATTTTATTGGCCAGAGCGGATTTCATAGGAAGAATTATGGAAGATATATTGAAGTCTATATTATTAAGGAAATAATAAAGAAAAGGGAAGTATAGTTGGTTAGGCCATATCCTGAGAAGGTCTAGGAACAATATAAGTTGTGGAACTACCAAGGAAGAAGGAAACGAGGATCACAGAAAAAAACTTGAAGACAGTGTCTCCACAGAATGATTCATAAGAGCCGATGATATATCTAGACGTATCAACTGTGGAGCAGAGGAGGAGGAGAATGACCTGTATACTCTCTTTTATGCCAGGGATGGAAACCTTGCAAGTACGCACTTGAGGAGGATATCGAAACAGAATTAACTATACTATGCTATAAAGCAAAAAAAAGTGGTATCTGGTAGAGATATATGTTATGAATGGTAGAGACTGGAAATTGTGAATTCTAAGGTAGATCAACTAAGACAAATCTAAACAGCAATGGGAAGAATAAAGAAGACACTTTGTTAACGATAGCGGCCAGTTAGACAAAAAGTAAAACTGAAATGTGATCCCTTGTCTATCCAGTGACGACTGGCATCACATAAGATGAAAAGATATAAAGGTGGGGTTTAATAGGTATACCTCGGGGAGAGACGCACACGGGAGGGCACGTATGACCCTCTTATGATGAAGTAATACAATCCCCCACCTCCTCGGAAGGAAAAGTACAAGCTACACAAAATTATTCGTCTGGGGAAAAGGTCTAATTTATTACATATTGTTAGATAAATTTTATTTTGTAGTTTAAAATAATGAATCTAAGGAAGGTTTTAAAAAGAGAGCAGTTTGGAATCAATTTTTAAATTCGGGTGAGTTTCGTGCAATATATTGCAATCATTAGTTAGTCATTTAGATATGGACGGTATAGTTTCTTTTTGTCGTCGAAACGGTCGGTAGCAAAATATTCTTCCTGAAATCCTTTAAAACTGTACTTTAAACCGAGCAGTAATACAAACTGAGCTTGCAACCTTTGTAGGGAAAAGTATATCATAAAATACTGTTTAAAAATTATCTAACTAAAATATCAAGAAATAAAAATTTAAGGCAACCAATATTTGATTGGATTTTGTGTGTTGATTTAATTTATACTAATAAACGTGAGGAAAGGAAATTGTGATAGTATTTATTAAAGTATTAAAGTAAAATATTGTAATAATTGTTACTACTAATTATACTTTTTTTAAATGTTAAAACTATTCTTTTTGTTTATTACTTACAATTATTATTATTTTATAAATGCGGATTATCTGAATATGTGTTTTCAATTTACTGTAAATGTGTCATTACATGTTGTAAAATGTACAGCTGTTTGTCTGTAAATGTAATGTGTAATCTACAGCTGTTTGTTATGTTATGTAATTTGCATTTATTTGTCTGTAATGTAATCTACAGCTGTTTGCCTGTAATTGTGTTTACAGATATGTGTCTGTATATGATGGGCAATCTACAGGTGTTTGTTTGTAAATTTTTAGTGTAATCTACAGCTATGTGTCTCCATATGTTGAACAATATATAGCTGTTAGTCTGTGATCTGCATATGTTGTGAATCCTGCAACTATTTATCTGCATATGTTGTGAAATATACAGCTATTTGTCTGTATATGTTATGAAATCTACAGCTGTTTGTCTGTATATGTTGAGCAACTTACAGCTAGTCGTTTGCATATGTTGTGAATTTTACAGCTATTTGTCTCTATACATTGTGAAATCTATAGCTGTTTTTTCTGCATATGTAGTAAAATCTACAGTTGTTTATCTGTATATGTTGTACAATCTATAGCTGCTAGCCTTTAAGTGTGTTATGAAACAATACACTGTGAAAACTATGGCTGTTTGTCTGCATATGTTGTGAAATCTACAGCTATTTGTCTCTATACGTTGTGAAATCTATAGCTGTTTTTCTGTATATGTGGTGAAATCTACAGTTTTTCATCTGTAATATGTTGTACAATCTCTAGCTGTTGGTCTGTAGGTGTGTTGTGAAACAATAGATTCATCCCATTTCAACAAAATCCTATGTGCCATTTTCATTTCATAAATTTATAAACAAACAATAAATTATTGTTGAACAATACTTGATTTCGAACTAAGAACTTCCGGTGAGATGACGACCCATAAGATTATTTATGTTAAAGTCATATAAGTCATAAAAACTGATTTTGTGGAAATCTCAGTTTTGGTCTTATGTCAGCTACCCAACACAGTCAGATATGGATTTTTTTTTTGTAAAGCCTGTAGAAAAGCCAAAAATATAATAATTATTTTTAAATATGTCATTAGTATTATTTAAATGAGTGTATTACTGATCGCGATAACAGCGTAGTTTGTGTACGACATTGTGTTGTATGACCCTGCTGGTATCTCATAATGATTTATTTGAGACCTACTTTCTCCTTTATCAAAACACGGCCATTAGATGAGAGTATGATAGGTATGCAGAATCGTTGTGCATTCATACATTACATGACGAAAAACGTCATGCCCGTTTTATCATAAACAAAATTATTTTAAAAAAATAATAATTAATCTCAGTTTAGACAGAGACAACCTCCAATTTTGGTGTTTGTAATAGCTCTACAGTATATTTCCACACGTCTTTTTACAGTGAAATATAGTTTTTGAAAGATGTTTTATATACATTTTCCTAAATACAATTATATATAATTACTTTTTCGTCATACTGCTTCAAAAACAACTGTTTTCAATACATACATTGAGATGCTAAAGTTATTCTTTTTAGTCCTAGTACCTAAAAACATCAGCTGAGGTCGAGGTCATCAGCTGTTACTTCTTTTATACCAATTAATTAACGTTTGTAATGAACCTATAAGAACTACTAATACTCTCGATTGTAAATAACCGATAAAACAGCTGTTACTATCGTTATACTTAGGGTACCACTAGCACAAACGAAACACCTGTAATAACTGCAAACTTGTGCAACTTATGTAAACTTTTGAAAGTAAATAGGTTATAATATTTTAGTTTTTGTGAAATTGTTTTCATATATTTTTGCAGTATAAAGAAAAATATAGTTCATCACCAATATAAGATTTTCGATCCTCCCTAATATTCCGGCCTCGGCCATTAAACTTTAGCTTGTATCGAAAAGCTTCACTTTTGGTTCTAGTGATGAAATAAAATATGTTATTAGAACTTTATTTATGTCATTATAATTTTTATTTTTATAATTGAAATCGCTCTTCTAAATGTATTTTCAAAAACAAGATTTTTGCTACATTTAGTATTTTAGATGATGATAATATTTTATATACCCATAATAAAGATGTTTAGATACTTTTAGGAAACCTAAAATTTATTTATTTTTTGTAACTCTTTCAAATGAATCAAAAAAGTAATTGTTCAATATCCTAAAAAACTACTTTACTTTATTTTTTTTCGAACACGGTAATATATAACTTTTCAAATGTTTCTTATAATTTTTTAAAATAACCCTACAAAACCACACTTCCCGTGGCACCGAAGGGAGTTAGTTCTAATTAGTTAATAAGTTATCAAATAAGATTTTTTTTAAATAAAAATTTTAAAGATAACTTACCGTACTGCGAGACCTTTCACAACTGTATATGATTCGTAAACGCCGAGAGAATTAAAAGAAAGGTTTTGCCAGTACATTCGGCGGATAATGGTTATGTAATTAGACAATTATCCATTTCGTATAGGCTATAACGGAATTCTTTGGTTTATTGCCTTTTGTTAGGTGTTAATTACACGATTATATCCAAGTAGATTTTTACAAACAAAGCAATCAAAATCGATTACATGTCACTTATTCCCTATCTGCAATTTTCTTACCAGTAATTTTTTATTTATGTGTGAATGAAATTTGACGATTGTATTTTAATTAGCTATATAAGGCAAGTTAGGTAATCGTAAAAAAAAATTGTTAATTTAGGCAACAATATAATCTTCAAGGGACATATCCTCAGGAAACCGATAAAGTGATTTTTCGACATACCGTTTACAAAGAAAAGCATAGATTAACTAACAATATTATAGAAAAACTGGTTTTGAACTATTAGTTCAAATGTTGTCCCGTTCTCATTAATTACCCTCAGAAGTGCTAAATTACATCAGAGTTTTCCCAACAAATGTATGGTCGAAGAAGCGCCACAAAATGGCCTTCTAGTTTTCCAGATTGAATTCCTTTAGTTTATTTCCTGTAGGGCTATTTGGAAATGAATGTTTATGAGCATAGCATGGATTAACTAACAATAGTGTAGAAAAATACGTTTTTAACTTTTAGTCCAAAGTTTAACTTCTTAGTTCATTCTCTAGAGGTTAACTTCTTATCAGTTGTTCAGGAACCATTTTGTCTAATACATGTGTACTTATGTGTACTTATTGATTTCGAGTGATTTATTATCAATTGTGTTCTTGATTTTGTTGTTGGCTTTTACTCACATTACTTTTTTTAATGAAAAAAAAAATAAATAAATACTCTCTTTTAAAAAAATATTTTTGAAACTCCCTGCGCAGGAAAATAATATTTAGTTAAATAATCAGATAGTAAATGTAACAGGTTTCTGAAGAGTTGTCACGTAAATGTTTTTCTTGTGTTATGGCAGAGTAAAAATGAAATAAGTCTGAAATGTTATTCTTCATAATTTAGTATCGAAGTAAAATTATTCTGTATTCACCAAAATAAAGGGAACATTTAGGAGTAACTGTAGAGGGAAAACATTAATATGATTACATTTAAAAAAGAGACGAAAATATGAATTTTATAATTTTTTGGCATTCCCTCTATATAGAACTTGAGTTTTAGCACATCTTGTAGATAGCTCCAATCTAGAGTTTTCCAATAAAGTTTCTATTACCTTCCTACGCAAACTAGAAGCTTAGATATTGCAATACTTTCGCACAAATCTGTGTATACAACTACAAAGCTCGTTAGGCCTAGCCGACGTCAATACATAATTATTAGCCGGTCAATACAATATTATTAAAGCAAAACCAAATTCTTTGGAAAATACTAAATTAAGTTTCTATAAAGCTGTGTCAATTCAATAAATTCTTGAAACTTCGGCGGTGAATAAACAACAAACATTTCTTGGAAAAAAGTTAAGAATTTCTTGAGAAGGGATTAAGTTGGAAAACCCAACTCTACCTGTACTCTGTGCATGACAAAGGATTGCAATACAACGACATTGTTTAAAACCAACTGGTATACCAAATGCCTTAGTAGTTTTTGACTGTTTTGGTCTTTGTCTGCAAGTCAAGATCTTGTCAGAATTTTCAAAATATTTATTGCTCATTTGTTACTGCCAATGCTAGCTGGTAAAAATATGAGGTGAAAATATAAAACGGTGATAAAAAAATAACCAAAAATCTTCATTGTGAAAATAAAATATATGAAAATTTTGATTGCAAAGTAGGAAAATTTCTAATAATTGTAAGTTTTTTTTTTTAATGTAGGCCAATTAATATGTACATTTAAAAATTGTATAATGTAAAACTTTATATTCAAGCAAAGAATTGATTGAATAAACAATTGATAATAAATTCAAATAAAAGTGGTGATTCGATCATTGTTTTTTGATAACTTATTTTATTTAGTCCAGCGTTTGGCGGTAAAAAAGGGCACCTCACAACATAGATTTTCATGAAAATTTGGGATATAGCCCATCTTACAATCTTTTTTCAAAAGTTATATGTGCCCGATGAGCGCTTCATGCTTTTTAGGAATGAAAACTACCCTAATGACAAAAATTTAAACTAATAAAAACAAAGAAGTAAGCTTTTTATAGGCTGAAATCTTGTTTCAATGAAAAGAATGAATATTTCTTTATGTTTTTGACTGTAGTTTGTATTGTTTCTCAACGTTTCAACCCCTTAAGACCAAATGTGAAAAATATATTTGTATTTAAAATTGTAATTATATTTTGAAGTATTTTAATAGTGCATCTACATTGTATCAATTATTGTGTTATTTTGTAGTGAAGTGTTTAAAAAAAAAAAATTGGAGACACTAAATGTTTTCGTCTCCTGTCTCCTCCAATATCTCGATTATTTATGAATATATCAATCTGAAGTTCACAGAGGTTATCGACAG
Source organism: Aphrophora alni (assembly GCA_963513935.1). Classification (NCBI taxonomy): domain Eukaryota; kingdom Metazoa; phylum Arthropoda; class Insecta; order Hemiptera; family Aphrophoridae; genus Aphrophora; species Aphrophora alni. The sequence continues at coordinate 122,277,812 of OY740765.1, forward strand.
GGAAGTTCTGAATAGAACACAATTTGATTCTAAAAGATAGCTACAAATGTTCCTGAGAAGTAAACAGTAATTTGAAAAAAGGGAACATTTCCGGAGAGGGGGTGAAGAGGATTTGTACTAAAAAATGTAATAAATATATAAACAAACTTGTAGGTCTGTGTATGTGCTTATATAATAATATATAATCAAATGTCTAGGTCAGCACATGTGGTTATATATAAACAAATAAGTAGGTCAGTGTATGTGCTTATATATAAACAAATGTCTAGGTCAGTGTATGTGCCCCAAACCCTCCACTTCCCTCCCCTCCCCTCTTCGGGGTGAGGATTGAAGTCTTGTCGGGATCAATGATATGGAAACGTGTAGGCGCTGTTTCAAGACCATAGCGATATGTGGGTACATCGGGAATATATGGATTAATTATTATGAACTATCAAGATCCTTTTATATATACCGAACAAGATCTAGTAGTCTAAGGGTATAGTATGAAGGAGACAAATGTGTATAGACATAATAATTCTCCAATTCAAAAAAAAATCTAGTATAAGTAAGATATATAAAACGATTATAGGGCGAATAATTGAGGAAGAAAAAAGGTCAAGGAATACAGCTAAAATCTAAAGAATATAAATTTGATAACACTAATATGAAATAAATATTCGAACGTTAAACACAAATATGTTTATTTGGATAATCCTAATGAGTTATGCAAAAGATTGAAGTTGTTATTTTCTTCTCATGAGTCTGGTAATACTGGTCATACGAATGAAGTTATTTCTATTCTCGAAGAATTCGTTGAAGTGGGTTTCATAATAAAAAAAGAATTTTGAGTGTTGATAAATTTGGACGTCATTCTAAACGACAAAGAGGGCTTCAAGGACCTCCAGGTAGAGGATTTGAATTGAGGACAAGTAAAGATTATACTATGCAAAATAAAAAAATTACAATATGTAGAGAATCCGTCGGAAGACATGGACGCAGTCAATTTGAAAACTATGAAAGATATGTGTTTTTCGTCCAATACTGACAAATCAAACTATTATAACGGTCAAGAGAAAATCATTAGAAATAAGCTTCACCCGAATTTGATAGTGATGTCGTTACCAAATTGTATTTTGAAAAGAATTCTTTACCTTATTTAAAAGACCCTCATAAACAAGTGTCTTTTTGAATATATAAAAAATAGAAAATATTAGCCAGTCTCAACGTGATAATGGCACTGTAAATTTAGCATATTTAAAACAAAATGTATATATGAAGATACCGGCTGAAGAAACGCTCTCGTTTTATAATAAGAAATTGAAAAATATAGCAGAAGCCACCTCAGATGGTGACGTGGTAAATTTAAGATTTTAAAAACAAAATGTATTTATGAAAACTGGAGTCCCGTTTGGAATTTAAATAAGAGAAAATTGACTAATATAAGAACTGAGGAAATCGAAGATGCTGTATCATTAGAAATAGTTCTGCAAAATGTTTATTTATTAGATTAGCGAGATAAGTCTAGTACGCCTATTGAATACGCGGCTTGGCTTAAAGATTTATGGACAAACCCTGAATTTAGTTTAGTTGCAAATAAACCTTCGCTTCATTAATATCAGTTTAAACCTATGAGATAATAGATAAGCCGGTTTATTGTAAGAAACGAGGATAACGGCCGCAATATAGCGGTAGTAGACTATATTACGTCATTGGTGACGTAATTAATAAAGCTATCGATAATAATCCACCTCTATAATTACATCTTCCTGGATACCAGTGTTGCGGTCCTGGGAAGAATTCAGATAAGAGATTACAACGGGGAGACCGGGCATTAATAAATAATTGTACCTCACCTGTAAATCATACGATTTTGCCTATCAGAAATATTGTGATTCAGTAATTAAATATTGAGCTTGATTTGTGAGATAATATTATATAGAACAAAATCTCGAATACAAGATCTCACAAAAAATATGTTTACTTTATCAAACGCGTTTCAACGACAAAGTCACCATCCTCAGTGATACATAAGCTACAATAACTAAACTATAACTATATAATATAGTGATTCAACGAGACGTAATATAGAGGACAGAGAATTGATCGAAAAATCGTGGGAGAGAGTGAAGTCACAAGTCAGTGATTGATGCGAAAAATCAGCCGCTTATTCTGACTGATAGAATGAAAAAAAAAAAAGAAGAAAATTTGGTGGATGTATTAAAAAAGAAGTGATAAATCGGAAAATTCAAAAATTTTAAATATATTGAAAGCAATAAAAAATATAATTACCGGTGTAGGATTGTATGTAAGCCCGTATGTTATGGGTGAAAGTTTTAAAAGAAAAAAAGAAAATGAATCGCCGTACACAACGAAAATAATTAATTCACTTCTAAAAACGCCATTATCGAATATCGATATAGAGTTCTATGATAGAAAAATTATAAATACCGTGTTTTAGAAGTGTTTTTAAGCGAGACTAATTACCACAAAACATTTTTGTCAACGAAGCAGCATAATTATAAATTGTAAATAATCTCGTTTTTATTTGCAATTTTTTAGTTATGTTAATATGAATAAAATCATCAACAGAAATTAGGCTCCAACCATTGTTTACCTAAATAGGATAATTCTTCATCACAAATATTTTAAAATTCTTCTATAAATATTTTATCTAATAAACTATCTTTAAATACGGGTATGTTTTTTGTCTTAAAAGCTCTACTATGACGCTCATTAGTTTTAATTTTTAAATATGTGCATTATACAATAATATTAATTTAATTGCTCCATATTCTAATAGTAAATTTTGAATTAATTTTATAAATTTATTTTTATTCTCTTCTAATATTAAACGTATATCTTTTGTAATTTATCGATCACATTTAAAGAAATAAGTTTTTTCCTTTAAACGCGTTTTTATTTCAACCAATTCATTTAAATCGCATTGTAAATTTATCCTGTGATTTTTAAAAAAATCTCTATTCTCATAATATTCATGCATATCCATACTTTGAATATAACTTGTTATTCGTTTTTAAACGCTAGAGAATCTGAAAAAAAAAATCTTTCTTGTAAACAAGTAAAACCGAACTCTTTTGTACCTCTTATAGACAGATATTTAGAATATTCATTACTATTAATTTCAAAACAAATGTGTCACAAAATGTTTCACAAATAAGTTGTGCAATTTTATCTCCTCTATTATTAATAAATTCGTTATTTGAAGAATAAATAATATTACACACACACACACACACACACACACACACACACACTGCCGCGTATCGAACCCCCCTTTTTGGATCGCCACTTGCCACGACTCTACTCCACTTTGGGCCTTCACTTGCCACGAATCTTAACCTTGCATTGAAACGCCGCTCGTCAGGAGTTCGTGTCAGTTCAATCGCGGACAAGACCAAGTTGCTCACTTTTACAATTTTCCTTTATCAAAGATATTGCAAGACTTGGTTTTTGCAAGTCTGAGTCTGTTCTCAACAACTTACAATCTGAATTTACTAAAATTCCCTGAAATTTATTTCTATTGCTCACTGATTTTACTTTTTACTTTTACACACACACTCTCTCTGGGAAAGTGCCGTTTGGAAGAAATCGGCTCCTGAATTCAGATAATAATTTTTAATTATTTATATTTCTTATATTATACCAGAACACATTTATAATTATGAATTTTCTAATCTCTAATTATTTAAAGAAGAAATGTTAAAAACCAGAATGGCGAATAAAAAGAATAAACACTTGAGAATAAAATTTTATATCTTCTTGACCATCAATCAATTTAAAACAATTTAGCTTTTATAGAACAACAAACAAAATATTTTTACACAATTAATATGACATAAATTTCTTATTCATTAATACAAAATTGAAAAATGCTAGACTATTCCAGCTAGGACTACAAATAGTTTTTCCTGGACTGAAATAGCCGTATTTACGTTTGAACACTTATTCTAGACCAAAGCAGAGTTTACTAGAATCTACTGAAGTTAATATATTTAAAATTTCCCCAATGAATTGTCAATTTAAATGAGTTTATTTTTTACGAATTATTCTATAGATTTAGTGTATCTTCACACTTAACATGAAGGTCTTGAAGTTGTGAAAGTTCTTTGCTGTAAATGGTTAACGATGTCTTCAAGTTTATTCCTCTCCAATTCCTGGTTATGTTAAAGTTGTGGACTGCTGGTAGTAATTACTATTCCTTGCTGACTAGTCTTCTATGTAGATTGATCTTCTTGTTTATTGATTTTCAAAAATAGTTAAATTTTTTTAAAGTAATAACATGACATGTTTATCTTGAAATTTATCGAAGTTGAATTTAGAAAAAATAGTAGAGTGACTAAAATAACGTCCTTCCTGCTCGGCGACTGATATTAGAGTTTCTAAGTTAAATTTAGAAAACAATTGTAGAGTGACTAAAGTAACGTCCTTCCTGCTCGGCGACTGAAACTAGAGTATCGGTCTTTCGACCAACAATTTAGGCTCTCCCTTTTTGTGGGAATGTTTCCCGCAAAAGGTAACCAATAAATCTCCCTTTAGCGAAGAAATGTCTCCTCTGTAGATTTCTAATTTTTCGGCTGAATTACTCCGAAACCTTTCTGCTAGAAGCTGTCCTAGGCTTAGTTTTCATCTATTGTATTACTTTTATAAACTATTTTCCATTAAAAACCCTTTTAATTGATATTTTGATCTTTCTATTATTTCAATTTATTTTAGCTAACAGTTGGCTAGGCAAATTGAACCTGTAATCTCTGACGTCACGCTACCTGAGGCGACAATTCATGTTCTATCTTGAAAACTCTAATTTTGAACACTTTTTCGTACTTTTGCTGTAACTTTTGAACGGTTGGCCCGATCTTCAATTTCACTTCGGATTCCTATTCTTCCTGTTCTTGAGGGTCTTGACAAACTTGATTTGACATTTTCGGCCGCGTATTTCTCGAGTTACCTCACTTTTTTCGAATGTCTATTTTTTCACAACCTAACTTTTTACTTAAGTCTTTTTTCAAAATTCTTTTGCACTAAAGTTATTCTCCTGGTTCTATAACGGAAATAACTTTTTAGGTTTTCGTCGTAGCTCGCTTGGTTCGTGAGTTATTGATGCTCGAAGTCGTGACTTTTTGATCGTCGTATTTCTCGTATATAAATTCCCCCCCCCTATTATTAATTTTCAACTCTGCTCTGTTGTTTTACATTTATATACCTTTATTATACATAACCTATTACTTATTTATCCCCTTTAACCTTTAATTTTATCGCTTTTGGGCTTTAACTTTTTATCTTTTGTTATTATTATTTCTCCCCCATTTTAACTTTAAATCTTATAAAACTCTCCAAGAACCTTTCTAAGTCCTTTTTCCCCTTATTATTATTATTATTATTGTTTCTTTTTTATTGATGATTATTATTATGTCCCCTATGGTTTATGACTCTATTACTTTTGATTTTTGATTTTCCCCTTTTTGCAAATTTTAGGTTTTTGAGCCCCTCTGATTCTTTAATATCTTTTTTGCTGAAGTGCTTTTACATTTATTTGTTGATATTATTAGTCGTGTGATTCTATTGTATAATTATTTACTTTATTATTTTAATAAAATTGGAATTGCCACAGGCTGGTTTGTCATACTCAAACAGGCAAGACAAGGTTTTGTCTTGGCCTCGCGTGACGTCACCGCACTATCGTATTTCAACTTTGCGAAGTTTAGCGCGGCAATTTAAATGTTTTAAATTTACCATGAGACGACTGACTTTTCCATTCCGTCTCAACACACACACACACACACACACACACACACTGAGGCGGTTTGGAAAAAGCCAAAAGCCTCAAGCCAATTTAAAACAAGTTAAATTCCCGCGATAAAGCGATGTAGATGAGGGACGAGGGGGGACGATGACGTCACGGCAACAGGTGTTGAACACTGCATGTTGGATCGTGTACAGTCGTTCTGTCATGTTTCTTATTTTATTAAAATACTAAATTATTAAAATAAATTAATGTTCAGTAGAATCAACCGATTAAGAATATCAAAGAATAAATTTAAAAGCAATTAAAACAAAAAAGTTATTCAAGTTTTTATAGGGGCTCAAAAACCTAAAATTTGGAAAAAACTTAAATTCAAAATTCAAAAAACGTAGAGTCATAACTCAAAGGGGAACTAATAATAATCATAAATAAAAAATATGAATTAATAATAATTAACAGGTGAGAATGGACTTAGAAAGTCATTCTTGGGGAGTTTTTTGGAATTTTTGAGTTGAAGGGGGGATTATTTAAAAAATAATAATAAGTACTATTGAAGAGACCACAATAGGGCACAATAATATGTACTTAGAATCAAATTTGAAAATAAAATAAGGGAGATATAATAATTACAAAACGTAAAACTTCAAAGCCCAAAAGCGGTTAAATTAAACGTTAAAGGGGTAAAGTAACATGATAATTATAGATATATAGTATGTAAAATTGTAAAACATCAAAGAAGAAGTAATAATATATAATGGGGGGGTTTTTATGAACATAAACTCATACGACACAAACTCTAGGACTTCAAGGACACATAACTCAAAAACCAAACGAGTTATGGGAAAAGTACAAACATAGTTTTTCGTCGTAGAAGAAGAGGAACAAGATTTCGTCAAAAGAATTTTGAGAAAGGACTTATCTCAAAATTTGGAAAGAAGAAAAATCGAATTTCGGGAAAAGGGCGATAACTCGCGAACGAAGCGTAGTATAGCGATGAATCGAGTTCCACAAGACCCACAAGATGGAAAGGAAGAAGAATCCGAAAGGAACTTTAAAATCGGTTCGAGCGTTCGAAAGTTATAGCGAGTTGAACGAAAAAACGTCCAAAGTAGAGATTTTCATGCCAAAACATGAAAAGTGGCGCACGCATCTTCTGCAGGAATCCAAAGTTTAAAACATCATATTGCCAACTTGGATCACAGATAACGTTGAAGAAAAAATACAATAAATTATTAATTAACAGGTGTTTTAATTAATAACAAAGGAAGAAAACTATTCATTAGTCAAAAAATATGACTAATAAAATATATAGTGTAAATATTTCAGACCAAAATGGCCTGAAAACACATAATATGAAGAAAATACCTTTTTCTCAAAAAGGGAGGAAAATTGGCTCCAAGAAGGGGAATAATTCCCACTGACAGGGAGACCGTAATTTGTCTTTCGAAAGGAGGACACTTTTGATTTGGAATCGACGCGAATAGGACGTTTCTTCTGCAACCGACTCTGAGCTGAGAGGAAGATTCAACTGTCACTCTACTTAACTGGACTTAGAATAATTTCAACTTTAATCGATCTTCAAGGCAACTTAGAAGAATTCGAGACCAGCATTCAACTACATAGCAGCTTACAGACTCTGGATAGAAAACATCATATCAACATCATCCTAATTATACAACAAATTCCAAATCCAACTAGAACTTCTAATAAAGTGTGAAGGTATCTTATACTTAAGGAATAATTCGCAAATATTAACTTCATTTCAAATATAACGTCATTAGGGGAATTATTAAAAATTAAATTCATTTTTAAACCTCTGCTTTGGTGTTGAAAATAATTAATAATCTAAATACGACTTTTTCAGTACAGGAAAAACTGTTTGTGGTTCTGTCTGAAAAGTCAAGCGTTTTTATTTTGTTTAAGATATAGAAAATATTACATTGATAAAGTTTGTCTAATAAATAAATAGTTGTGTTGTTGGTTAATCAAATTGTTTGGTGTGATTAAAAAAGTTTTTGAATATAAAATTTTTCTGTGCAAAAGAGAAAAGAATATATATAAATAATTCATTTCTAAATTTTGTTGTGTTTTCAATATATATCCATTCTGTATATGTTATTAACCTTGTTTAAACATAAATCTTATATATGTGCTCTGGTAATATAATTTGAAAATTTTAAAAAGTTATCATCAGAACTTAAGAGCCGATTTCTCCCAAAAGGCACGACCTTGGAGAGAGAGAGTGTTAATCTTAAAAAAGAGTTAAATAATCAAGCATTGAGATAAAATTCAGGGAATTTTGCGTAAATTAAAAGTTAGTAAGTTTATGAGGACAAGCTCATACTTATAAGAGCCAAGAGTTGCAAAATCTTTGATTCAAAAAAGTAAAAGTGAGCACCTTGGCCTTGCCCGCGCTTGCTCTGAAAAAGAAAGGTGGTTCGCCCAGTCGGTGGTGATCGTACAGCGAGTTTAAGAGTTCGTGATAAAAGTGTTCCAAAAAGGGAACACAGATTCTTAAATTCGTGAAGACAGAGAGAGTGGTTTGTGGTAAGTGCAGCTGCAAGAGTCGGCGTACGGACCCACGATCACGAGAGACGGAGCGCGGCAAGTGGCGCCCAATAGCGTGGAGCACGAAAAAGCAAAGTTTTGGAACAAATTTTCAAAATTTTGAATTTTTCAGTGTTTCATACGAACGAGAATATCTTAAGTTCTGATATAATTTATATGTACATGTGTGTTAGTAATAAGTTGTGCTGGTAATTACAACGACAAATATACTAAATTGCAAAAATAATAATAATTAAAAGTAGAGTCCAAATTAAACAGAAATTTAAATTTTTTAATTAAATAAACCAAGTGAATAAGTGAAGTGAAAATGGGACCAGCGAAAGATCCAGCAAAACAGGAGGGTTCAAAGGAACAGGAGACGGAAATGCAGAAAATGGTGAGGTACCTGAACCAAATGGAGGATAGAAGAAAGCAAGAGAGGGAACAGGACAAAGCGGAACAACTGAAAAAAGAAAAGGATAAGGAAGACGAGGACAAGTTAAGAAGATTAGAAGAAAGAATCGAGAGAAACCAGGAGAAGGAAGAAATGGAATCATTACGAAAGAAGGAGAAAGAAGAGATGGAGGCCAAGCGAAGACAAGAGAAGGAGGAGATGGAAGCCAAATGGATCAAAAGAGATGAGGAATCAGAAAACAAGCGGAAGCAGGAGAGAGAAGAAATGGAAGCCAAATGGAAGCAAGAAAGAGAAGAAGCAGAAGCCAAGAGAATAAAGAGAGAGGAAGAATGGAGACAAAACGGATCCAAAGGGAAGAAGCTAGGAAACAGGAAATAGGGAAATATATGCAAGAAATTAAGGAATCTATAGACAGCAATATGGCCGAAAATACAAGGCGAATAGAAAATTGTGAAGAAAAAGTGGAAGAGTGCGTAGGGGAAATTAAAAAAATGACGGACAGTTTAAAGGAACAGGGAAATTCGACTAAAGAAATTGGGGAGAAAGTTAAAAAGTTAGAAGTTAAAATTAGGGAAGTCGCCAAAATTAAAAGAAACCGGTGGTAATGCGAAAAATATAATTTATTTAGATAGGGCAAATTTAGAATCAAAAACTATAGAATTTTGGGGAAATTCAAGAGATAATCCTGTTCAATTTTTAAAACAAATTGAGGAAGTATTTCAAGAAATAAATCCGGTTATGGAAGAAAGTGATAAATTAAAAGTAGTGGAGAAAAAATTGAAAGGAGCTGCCATGGAATGGTGGGAAATAATCAAGCGAGATACAGAAGAATATAGCCAGTTTAAATTGCTGTTTTTAGAACATTATTGGGGTTATCAAACGCAACAAGTAGTTAGGAATCAGATAGAAAACCATAGGTATAATCCTAACGGAAATATGAGTAGGGTAGATTATTTTTGTAAAATGGTGCGAAAGGCCTAGTATTTGGAACCCAAAATTCCGGAAGAGTTCCTTATATACCAACTAATGAGGCATTTTGACCAAAAAGTTCAATTAGCGTGTATTGGTAGGGCTAGTGAGCATTTGGAGGACGCCATTAAGTTTTTGAGGACAATTGGAAACGTAGACGGGATGTCGAGAGAAGTTCGAAGACCCGATAGTTTCGAAAGGAGGACGGACAACAAAGAGATCAAAATTTCAGGCAAAGGAATCAAGACTACTCAAAACCATCCCAAAACCCTAACCTTCGATCCTATGGTCAAACCCAAAATAAACCTCAACCACAGATACCTCAAAACCCTGGTCCTTCAAACCAAAAATTCCCACCCAAGGTCACAAAAAACTAAAATACGAGATCTCAAGGCAAAATTTTTGGCAGAAAAAGGAAAATACAAACGGAATTGAGATCGAAGATAAAACCAAATTAAGCAAACATAAAAGGGGGGATCTGAAAATAAATAAAATTAAATTGGGGATTTTAAATACCGAAATTAAAAAAGATTTAATGGAGAAAAGAGATAATAAAATTCTAAATAGTGAAATTTACGAAAAATGTCCGGAAATAGGGATAGAAATTGAAAATATAAAAGTAAATATGTCCATTGACACCGGAGCTCAGATGTCCTGTGTTCAAGAGGATTTTTATAAAAATGTGCTAAAAAAAGGAACGATAAAATCTTGGAATTACCAGTTGTAAATACGGAAATGGTGACAGCGATAATAAGCCAGCGACAGAAGATTAAATTACAAGCATTATTGGAGATTAGAATAAATGACCAATGAATAAGAGGGGTATTTATGGTGGTACCAAAGCTGGAGAGTAAAATGATAATGGGTTGTGATTTAATGTGCAAATATCGAAGTCGAATTAATATGGAAAAGGGTTTCCTACAACTGGTAAAAGAAAACGAATTTATTGTAGTAGATTTTCTTAAAGAAAATAAATTAAGATTGAGCAAAAGCAATGCGCAGACAGAACATCAAGATGGCGGCGAAACCGACAAAATGGTTGCGTCGTCAGCTGCGAATAAAGGAGGCTCAAATTCGTATAAGCGAGTATCAGGGGCTTATACGTTGTCTACCAAAATGCCGGTAGACATAAAAACAAAAGCAAAGGACGTGTCTAGACTGAAATGTGACTATACCGGAGGTGGCAAAGAGTGTACGAATAGGGTGAGCCAGTTATTTGCAAAAGTTAATAATAAAGAAGTGCTTAGAAAAGCGGAGAATAGGAGATTAAGATTGAGCAAAAACAAAGTGCAAAATGAACATCAAGATGGCGGCGAAACCGACAAAATGGTAGCGTCGTCAGCTGCAAAAAATGGAGGCTCAAATTCGCACAAGCGAGCAAAAGGGGCTTGTGTGTTAGCCATAAAAATGCCTATGGACCTAAAACAGAAAGCAATGGACGTGTCTAGACCGAGTAGTGACGAAACCGATGGTGGTCAAAAGCGAAGAAAGAAGTTAAGGGTAAACAATGAGTCGATAAGGAGGAAAAAGGCAAATTTTAATAAAAACGAAGGGCTGAAAGAAGCGGAGAATAAAGGAAATAAAGTGGGAGGAATAAATAATAATGGGCCAGAGGCCATAATCTACAAAAATAATAATGGGCCAGAGGCCATAATCTACGAAAATAATAGTGGGCCAGAGGCCATAATCTACGAAAATAATAATGTAATAAATTACGACGAAAATTTGCAAAATAACTCCGAAAACGATTCAGAACTTACACAAGACAAATTCGACGCAAGAGACGGGGGAGAATGGAGAGCTATAATCAAAATGGCGGATCCGGAAAGACAAAATGGACGAAATTTAAGATACCGAAAGAAGAAAGTTAAGTTCAAAAATTCTACGAAGTGTAAAATGAAAGAAAGGAGGCCCGAAGGGAAAGTAAAATTTAGATGTGAAGGACTTAGGAGATATTAATAGAGAGTAAGAAATTTCATGAATAAAATGTATAAATTGTAATGTTAAATAGGTGTAAAATATAAAGTGTAGAAGCTATGAAGATAAAAGGGAAATAACGGACTGTCAGCTGATTAAGGGAATGTAGCCTAGGTCAGTGAATAACAGGACAAGGCTCGAACAAATTCCTAATTATGTAAGGTCAGGAGCATAGCAATAACACGCATCCGCTATCTGCACCTGAATAAACAAAGTGTAGACGAGGAGGGGAAGCGGTGAACCGGACGTCAATCAACAAATATTGACAGGCTGCTTGTCCAACAAATTAGCTGAGGGGGATTGGAATGAATGAAGGTATAAATGTGTACTGTTTTGTTTTTTATTAAAGAGAGATTTCCGATAGAATAAATATTTTTTCTTTTTAACTGCAATTAGGATAGTAACCGTTGTAGTTACCAAGTATATTATATAAGTAAGGCATAGTTTTAGTTCAACCAAAGCAGATATTTGTAATCATATAAGACGAGTTATTCCTTATATAAATGTAATATGTTTTGTGTGTGATAATGTGTTTATTTACAGCAAAGACGTTTAGAAGAAACGGCTGTAATGGACAAAAATGAACGATTAAGCAAATTTGTATGTATACAGCAATAAATAACATGTGTTTTGAATATATAAATAGTATACAATAATAAATAAAATGTGTTTTGAGTATATAAATATATGAAATGATGGAGGAGATGTTTTTTAAATTGAAATATATGTGTTTATGTATATTGTTAGGTTATTATGTCAAATTTTATGATGATGATAAATGAAGATGAAATATAGAGATGAATTTGAATAAAATGTTGTAAAATATATATGAATATCAATGCAAAATAATACATTTTTGATATATATGTTAATAATGTAAAATGATAAAAGATTTAATGAAAATAACCATTAATAAATAGTTAATATGAAATGTGATATGTCGAAAAAGGGGTTTAATACAAAAATTTTAGTTTTTTAAAAAAATGAAAAATAGGAATTTTTCATTTTTAACCGAAAATTTTAGTTCAAAGGGGGCATATTGAGGCGGTTTGGAAAAAGCCAAAAGCCTCAAGCCAATTTAAAACAAGTTAAATTCCCGCGATAAAGCGATGTAGATGAGGGACGAGGGGGGACGATGACGTCACGGCAACAGGTGTTGAACACTGCATGTTGGATCGTGTACAGTCGTTCTGTCTTGTTTCTTATTTTATTAAAATACTAAATTATTAAAATAAATTAATGTTTAGTAGAATCAACCGATTAAGAATATCAAAGAATAAATTTAAAAGCAATTAAAACAAAAAAGTTATTCAAGTTTTTATAGGGGCTCAAAAACCTAAAATTTGGAAAAAACTTAAATTCAAAATTCAAAAAACGTAGAGTCATAACTCAAAGGGGAACTAATAATAATCATAAATAAAAAATATGAATTAATAATAATTAACAGGTGAGAATGGACTTAGAAAGTCATTCTTGGGGAGTTTTTTGGAATTTTTGAGTTGAAGGGGGGATTATTTAAAAAATAATAATAAGTACTATTGAAGAGACCACAATAGGGCACAATAATATGTACTTAGAATCAAATTTGAAAATAAAATAAGGGAGATATAATAATTACAAAACGTAAAACTTCAAAGCCCAAAAGCGGTTAAATTAAACGTTAAAGGGGTAAAGTAACATGATAATTATAGATATATAGTATGTAAAATTGTAAAACATCAAAGAAGAAGTAATAATATATAATGGGGGGGTTTTTATGAACATAAACTCATACGACACAAACTCTAGGACTTCAAGGACACATAACTCAAAAACCAAACGAGTTATGGGAAAAGTACAAACATAGTTTTTCGTCGTAGAAGAAGAGGAACAAGATTTCGTCAAAAGAATTTTGAGAAAGGACTTATCTCAAAATTTGGAAAGAAGAAAAATCGAATTTCGGGAAAAGGGCGATAACTCGCGAACGAAGCGTAGTATAGCGATGAATCGAGTTCCACAAGACCCACAAGATGGAAAGGAAGAAGAATCCGAAAGGAACTTTAAAATCGGTTCGAGCGTTCGAAAGTTATAGCGAGTTGAACGAAAAAACGTCCAAAGTAGAGATTTTCATGCCAAAACATGAAAAGTGGCGCACGCATCTTCTGCAGGAATCCAAAGTTTAAAACATCATATTGCCAACTTGGATCACAGATAACGTTGAAGAAAAAATACAATAAATTATTAATTAACAGGTGTTTTAATTAATAACAAAGGAAGAAAACTATTCATTAGTCAAAAAATATGACTAATAAAATATATAGTGTAAATATTTCAGACCAAAATGGCCTGAAAACACATAATATGAAGAAAATACCTTTTTCTCAAAAAGGGAGGAAAATTGGCTCCAAGAAGGGGAATAATTCCCACTGACAGGGAGACCGTAATTTGTCTTTCGAAAGGAGGACACTTTTGATTTGGAATCGACGCGAATAGGACGTTTCTTCTGCAACCGACTCTGAGCTGAGAGGAAGATTCAACTGTCACTCTACTTAACTGGACTTAGAATAATTTCAACTTTAATCGATCTTCAAGGCAACTTAGAAGAATTCGAGACCAGCATTCAACTACATAGCAGCTTACAGACTCTGGATAGAAAACATCATATCAACATCATCCTAATTATACAACAAATTCCAAATCCAACTAGAACTTCTAATAAAGTGTGAAGGTATCTTATACTTAAGGAATAATTCGCAAATATTAACTTCATTTCAAATATAACGTCATTAGGGGAATTATTAAAAATTAAATTCATTTTTAAACCTCTGCTTTGGTGTTGAAAATAATTAATAATCTAAATACGACTTTTTCAGTACAGGAAAAACTGTTTGTGGTTCTGTCTGAAAAGTCAAGCGTTTTTATTTTGTTTAAGATATAGAAAATATTACATTGATAAAGTTTGTCTAATAAATAAATAGTTGTGTTGTTGGTTAATCAAATTGTTTGGTGTGATTAAAAAAGTTTTTGAATATAAAATTTTTCTGTGCAAAAGAGAAAAGAATATATATAAATAATTCATTTCTAAATTTTGTTGTGTTTTCAATATATATCCATTCTGTATATGTTATTAACCTTGTTTAAACATAAATCTTATATATGTGCTCTGGTAATATAATTTGAAAATTTTAAAAAGTTATCATCAGAACTTAAGAGCCGATTTCTCCCAAAAGGCACGACCTTGGAGAGAGAGAGTGTTAATCTTAAAAAAGAGTTAAATAATCAAGCATTGAGATAAAATTCAGGGAATTTTGCGTAAATTAAAAGTTAGTAAGTTTATGAGGACAAGCTCATACTTATAAGAGCCAAGAGTTGCAAAATCTTTGATTCAAAAAAGTAAAAGTGAGCACCTTGGCCTTGCCCGCGCTTGCTCTGAAAAAGAAAGGTGGTTCGCCCAGTCGGTGGTGATCGTACAGCGAGTTTAAGAGTTCGTGATAAAAGTGTTCCAAAAAGGGAACACAGAATCTTAAATTCGTGAAGAGAGCGGAGTGTGGTAAGTGACGCTGCAAGAGTCGGCGTACGGACCCACGATCACGAGAGCCGGAGCGCGGCAACACACACACACACACACACACACACACACACACACACACACACACACACACACACACATACATACACACACACACACTGAGACGGTTTGGAAAAAGCCAAAAGTCTCAAGTCAATTTAAAACAATTTAAATTCCCGCGATAAAGCCATGTAGATGGGGGACGAGGAGGAACGATGACGTCACGCCAACAGGTGCTAGACACTGCATGTTGATTCGTGAAAAGTCACTCTTCCTCGTTTCTTATTTTATTAAAATACTAAATTATTAAAATAAATTAATGTTCAGTAGAATCAACCGATAAATAATATCGAAAAATAAATTTAAAAGCAATTAAAACAAAAAAGTTATACAAGTTTTTATAGGGGCTCAAAAACCTAAAATTTGGAAAAAACTTAAATTCAAAATTCAAAAAACGTAGAGTCATAACTCAGAGGGGAACTAACAATAATCATAAATAAAAAATATGAATTAATAATAATAAACAGGTGAGAATGGACTTAGAAAGTCATTCTTGGGGAGTTTTTTGGAATTTTTGAGTTGAAGGGGGGATTATTTAAAAAATAATAATAAGTACTATTGAAGAGACCACAATAGGGCACAATAATATGTACTTAGAATCAAATTTCAAAATAAAATAAGGGAGATATAATAATTACAAAAAGTAAAACTTTAAAGCCCAAAAGTGGTTAAATTAAAAGTTAAAGGGGAGAAATAACATTGTAATTATAGATATCTATTATGTAAAATTGTAAAACATCAAAGCAGAAATGATAATATATAATGGGGGGGTTTTTATGAACAAAAACTTATACGATAAAAACTTTGGGACTTCAAGGACGTATAACTCAAAAACAAAACGAGTTATGTGAAAAGTACAAACAGAGTTTTTCGTCATAGTAAAAGAGGAACAAGATTTCGTCAAAAGAATTTTGAGAAAGGACTTATCTCAAAATTTGAAAAGAAGAAAAACCAAATTTCGGGAAAAGGGCGATAACTCGCGAACGAAGCGTAGTAGAACGATGAATCAAGTTCCACAAGACCCACAAGATGGATAGGAAGAAGAATCCGAAAGGAACTTTAAAATCGGTTCGAGCGTTCGAAAGTTATAGCGAGTTGAACGAAAAAACGACCAAAGTAGAAATTTTCATGCAAAAACCTGTAAAGTGGCGCGCGCACCCTCAGTAGGAATCTAAAGTCTGAAACATCATATTGCCAACTTGGATCACAGATAACGTTGAAGAATAAATACAATAAATTATTAATTAAAAGGTGTTTTAATTAATAATAAAGGAAGAAAACTATTCATTAGTCAAAAAATATGACTAATAAAATATATAGTGTAAATATTTCAGACCAAAATGGCCTGAAAACACATAATATGAAGAAAATACCTTTTTCTCAAAAAGGGAGGAAAATTGGCTCCAAGAAGGGGAATAATTCCCACTGACAGGGAGACCGTAATTTGTCTTTCGAAAGGAGGACACTTTTGATTTGGAATCGACGCGAATAGGACGTTTCTTCTGCAACCGACTCTGAGCTGAGAGGAAGATTCAACTGTCACTCTACTTAACTGGACTTAGAATAATTTCAACTTTAATCGATCTTCAAGGCAACTTAGAAGAATTCGAGACCAGCATTCAACTACATAGCAGCTTACAGACTCTGGATCGAAAATATCATATCAACATCAGCCTAATTATACAACAAATTCCAAATCCAACTAGAACTTCTAATAAAGTGTGAAGGTATCTTATACTTAAGGAATAATTCGCAAATATTAACTTCATTTCAAATATAACGTCATTAGGGGAATTATTAAAAATTAAATTCATTTTTATACTTCTGCTTTGGTGTTGTAAATAATTAACAATTAAATACGACTTTTTCAGTACAGGAAAAACTGTTTGTGGTTCTGTCTGAAAAGTCAAGCGTTTTTATTTTTGTTTAGAATATAGAAAATATTACATTGGTAAATTTTGTCAAATATATAAATAGTTGTGTTGTTGTTTAATCAAATTTTTGGTGTTATTAAAAAAGTTTATGAATTCAACATTTTTACTGTGCAAAAGAGAAAAGAATATATAAATAATTCATTTCTAAATTTTGTTGTGTTTTCAATATATATCCATTCTGTATATGCTATTAACCTTGTTTAAATATAAATCTTATATGTGTGCTCTGGTAATATAATTTGAAAATTTTAAAAGTTATCATCAGAACTTAAGAGCCGATTTCTCCCAAAAGGCACGACCTTGGAGAGAGAGAGTGTTAATCTTAAGAAAGGTTCAAATAATCGAGCATTGAGATAAAATTCAGGGAATTTTGCGTAAATTAAAAGTTGGTAAGTTTATGAGGACAAGCTCATACTTACTAGAGCCAAGAGTTGCAAAATCTTTGATTGAAAAAGGTAAAAGTGAGCATCTTGGCCTTGCCCGCGCTTGCTCTGAGCAGAAAGGTGGTTCGCCCAAACGGTGGTGATCGTACAGCGAGTTTAAGAGTTCGTGATAAATAGCGTTCCAAAAAGGGAACGAAGAATCTTAAAATCGTGAGCGAAAGTAGGGTGGTAAGTGACGCTGCAACGAAACGGGGCACGAACTATACACACCCGAAAAGCGAAAGGGAGCGGAGCGTGGCAACACATTACTCCTATAATTAGGATCTCTGCCTACAGTAAAAAAATTTTTAAGCGAATCCAAATCGCGGCGCTATTCGACCGTAACAATTTTTCGGTAATAAAATTGCAGTATCTGGATTCATTCATTACCTCTCTATCATATTTAGGAATAATATCCCTATATAGGTCGTATCCTGGCGCTAATATGGTACTTTTTTGGTAGAAATGCAAAATCTGATAATCTTACAAATCCGAGTCCTGAAAAAGTAGTATAAACACAATGACAATTAATATTACCAACTTTTTTTCTACCAAGGTAAATATATGTTCATAACTGTATTTCTTTTCACTTTCAAACGTTTCCTGCTCAACACTTTTTATTTGGGAAATGCGCTTGGCAATACTATTAATTATTTTAACAAATTCTGATAAACATCTTTATCTTCAATACTTTTATCGTATTTAATAAAAAAAATAAACGTTTTTTTAAAAAAATAAACCTTTTTAAAAAAATAATAAACCTTAGTCCAAAATTGTTTTTATGATTTTTTTTTTTTTTCTAGTTTTTGCAATCTATCTTTGTTATCTCAATTTTTATTTAATGTGAGCCTTTTTAACCCGGTGTTATCAATTTGTTTACAAAATTTTGTGATTAGTATTGTACAATTTGGCTGTTATGGGTTTTATTGTATTTAGCGTTTTTAAATAGATCATAGAAAAGTTCGTCATATATATCGCTATCATTTTCATCTACATCGCTTTCATTTTCAATAACTTTGGGAAAAAAAGACACTTTACTTTTTTACTAACTACATGTTTTCCTTTTAAAATTAAAATAGGGATATGGTATCTAAAATATTATCTATTCAATTTCTGGCCATAAATACATTTTGATTTTTTTTTTTTTAGCACCAAATAAGGTGTAGGTATACACAAAATTTCATTAACAGTATTATTATTATTATTATACATTTTATAACGTGTTTCATAATTATCATTAATACATTGTTCTATTATATAAAAATGAAATTGATTTATAATTTTTGAAATAAACTTAATATAATTATCTGACGTTTTGCTTATTTATTCCAAAAAATATTCCCAACTGCAGAGATAATACAGATTGAAAATTGTAATTAATAATTTTATAAGAACCAATTAATTAGCAGCTTTAAACCTTATATTTGATGAATATTCAGAAATACTTGTGGAAGCTTGTACATCAATATTGAGAGTGGAGGATGAAGGATGGAAAAATATTTGACTTTCCGTAGCGGTTACGTCTCATATCTTCTTCTTCACGAAATGAGTTGGATAAATCAACTATATTTGCAGTAGTCCATTTTCTAAAAAGAATAAAATGATTTTTAATCATTTTAATATTTTATAAACTAATCACAAGATATTGCGTTAAATCAAACATATTACAATAACTCACATTCTAAAACACATTTGAGTAATGTATTATATTATTTATATTAAAATAGCTCATTTATTTATTATTTTTAGAAAACTGTTAATTCATTATCTAAAAACATTTACATAAAATTTCGACAATATATTAAATTAATTATATTTATAATAATCCATTTTTATTTAAGAAACTGATAAATCGACCAAAATAAATTTTACATAGAATTTATTATATAAAATTATAAAATAAACAAATATATTTAACTTACATTATATTTCCGAGATAATTAATTTAATCTTGCATACATTGCATACGCTATAAGACGTCGTACGTAATAATACAGGATATAAGTTATTTGATTTGTTGGCTGAATCTTCCATACCGTAATTATTTCGTTACTCCAATTACGTAAATAGCCCTTAGTTGTTTTTGAAATCGACTAGTTTTAACACTATCTCCAATATTAAATTTACCTTCTTTATAGAGCACAATTTTTTTATTAGATTATTAATAAATAATAATAATTAATTCAACACTGCTAATTCATTAGTTTTATTAACTTGTACAGTTTTGATGCCAATAGTCGAATGCACTGTATAATCTTTATTATGATTAGTACTATATTCAACCTTTTGTAATTAAATTGAGCAGTACAATATTTCCACATCATTTCTCTATTTAAACATTGTGTCCAAATTTAAACATCTTTGTGGGTCCAATTATTAAGTTGAAAACATGCACCAACGCTATTTATTTTTATTCATTGTTACACAAACAATTTAGGGACTATTATTTTTTGGTTGTAAATCATATAGTGTTAGCTTAGCGAGACAAATTGCTCTAGACAAATTTCCACAAATAGAAGGTCCATCAATACAAGTCTTTGTGTGCTGGAAAAAGTATAAAGGCACTCTCAAAGTGTTTATACTTTCCACCTCGTTAGTAAGAGAGTATTTATCAATTATTTGTTTTGCTTCTAATATACAATGATAAATTTTAATACACTTTCAAAATGCAATCAATATCCGTTAATCTCTCTACTACACTATTATAAATATTATATAGTTAGCGAGTTTATTAATCTAATCCTACCTGTTTCACTCCATGGTTAACACTGATAAATTTTATATACATTTTTTTTCTAAACGTCTATTTCACCCTCTTCTTTTTCCCAATAAATATTTTTCACAAAATGATATGTTAGGAAGAGATATTAAACTTATTCCACCACTATTTTCGATATATTTAAAATGTCTATCTGGCCCATAAATAATAAATTGAGGATTTATAACACATAAATCACACTAATAGTCGGATTTCCCTAGTAAATCCTCTAATATTTCATCAGGATCAATAATTAGTTTACAATAACACATACCAGTTTTTGTAATATCTAAATCATTTTGTATTGCTCGTTTACAAATACACTCTAAATTTAAACAAATTGTTTTATCTATATAATAAAATGCTTGTGCTATAACAAAATTATGTGAATAAGCAAATTCAGATACTTCTGGACAGTTCATAAGTTTAACAATATTCAAGAGTTTTAAATTGTTCAAATCAATATTAGTAGTCATAATTTTCAACATTATCACATTTTATCAATATATATATATATATATATATATATATATATATATATATATATATCACAACATATCAATAACGTTTTATAATTAGTTTTTAAATCATCACAAATGGTTTGAGGTATAATTAATTAATTAATTTCTGTATAATAGAATTCATAACAAATAATTTGCGCGCACAATCAAATAAACAAATAAACTAATCATATATTATGTAAAGTATTTTCACACAGTTTATAAAATTTATCATAGTCCTCATTAGGCACAACACGTATTTTTATAATTAATTTATTAATATACACACAAGCACACGTCTTTAATTAAATTGTCTTCCCTCCTTGAGCATAGTTTCGAACGAACACAAATTATAACATTCCACTATAATATTTTCATACTCCTCGTAACCTTTTTTAAAATATCAAACAATTAATCATCGGGATTATACCCGGCCCTGAGATATAAATTAACTTTATATCAGAGCGTGTAAAAATATTTGCATTTCACTAAATATTGGATAATAATCTAACAACGACATGGCCTAGAACTGTTTAGCTAATCACTTTATAAACTGGTATTAAAAACAAGTCTTAGCTGATTAGGTACAATTTAATAAACTACAAGGATTATGTGTCACATATTGAGGCAAAATATAAATAATCTTAATTCTAAGTTTTAAAAAAGAAAGAAGATATTAAAGGAAAATATCAATGACAGTCAGTAATACTACCTCTAAACAGTCAACAAAAGTCTAAAAAACCACTAAATAAGTAGGTTATCTGAACAGATGATTTATTATGGGTCTGATTAAAGACCGTAAGCTAATTCTCGGAACATGATCAGCTGTATTGGATAAATCAGTTATCAAACTGGAATTAGCTAGAACACTTTAAATTGAAAATTAGGATATCCTACTGTTTCTGAGACTAAATTATTGTAAAAAAATTACATTTAATTTAGGAGGGAAAAAGTATGAAATGTTTTAATGATTTAAAGAACTAAAAATAAAAACCTAATTTATGGCAGAAAGGGCGATGGAGAAAAAAACTTGTTGACACATTAGCTTGTTTAGTAAAGAAATTTTTATATTATTATTTTTTGTAGTTTTTGTGTATTTATTAATTTTTTTGTGCTTTTATTTATTTATTTATTTTTTTACGGAAATTACTACCACAAAAAAATCTGGATGTCTTTCGAAAAATTGGAGAGACATATTACAAAATTTATCGTAACATAAAGGAAAAATAAATCTAACTAACTATTGAATATGATCCTTACCAATATAAAATAAGTAATGAAAAGGAGTACTTACTCAAGTTGTTGATAAACATAAAATACAGAAAAATGGCTCAACAGTGAACCTTTTAAGGCATACCAAAATGACAGTAATTTTGTCGGTCAAAATTATTTTCAAAAAGGTTAACTGCAGAAGGAAAGATGAATAATTTCGAAACATTGAAGGATAAATTTACGCTAATATCGGAAATAAATAATAAAAAATGTGGGATATTAAGAGAGGGGGATCAAAAAACCGTATCAACTCAAACAAAAGTTTCATTTGTGCATTTATTAAGGGGGAGAATCCCTAACTCCCCCCCCCCCCAATATAAATTACTGCAACATAAATTACTTGACTAAATATGGAGAATGTAAAAAAAAATATTTTAATACTGCAGGAAAGTATACATAAATTTCAAAAAAAAAATCAGCATATGACTTCTGTACTTAGTGATTTAGATAAGGATATGTTAAATTTATTAATTGAAAAACATATTAACGATAGGGAAAAATGGTTACAATATCAACAAATATTACAAAACTATTTACACTTCTCCAATCAGGATCGATCACCACTTCAAATATCAATAGTTGAAACAAATAATGGTAAAAATCAAACTACACCAACACGGTTTCTAATCAATCGTTCAGAAATTTTAGAATCAATACTTCGTTCTTATCAACAAGATGCAACAAATTTGTTGAAAAGGATTGAAAGAGGGGATTTAATTTCATGGAATTCATCTGGTGTAGTTCAAATAGAAGGTACAATACCCTCGTCGAATATTGTTGATCTTATTAATGATGTAATTAGAACAAGGAAAACGTCAACCTAATGATTGACCTCAATTTATCGATGCATTGAAGAAACTAAATTACCAAGGGGTTTAATAACGAACCCTAGACGTCGTGATTACATGGACTCGTCAAGGGAGGATAGTGAAAAGTACAACTTAGATGACGGTATAAAATATACTCCTAAGAGGGTGATTGATCCATTGTTTAGTTACCCAAAGACGAGAAAACCTCAAGTAACAAACATATCCTACTCTACTCTAATAAATCAATCGCCTACATCCTCATCTCAGAACACACCATTAAGTCAACTGCATAGACAGTCAATTAATTACACCTGTAAACCCTTGTAAAAGTGGAATATTTACAAATTGTAATATGGAGAATAAACTTAGTAAGATTTATTACGACTCAATAAATCCAGTAAATAAATTGTAAACAAGCGTGAACATTATTGAAGCTTTAAACAATGATGAAAATATTGGAAGATATGTACAATTTAATTTCGATGAACGGTCACACCTTATATCACTACAAACTTTATCAAATGATGTAACTCAAATATAATATTTACCAACTTTAGCCCTACAGTTATGGTTTGATCCGATGGAGACCGATTTAATTAACAACAACCACACATCGGCATATCCAGCTAATATGGGACTTGGTGTACCAAGTCAAATGTATATTTACTGTGACATAATAGAATCACAATATGTTGGGGACGATATCAGTCAACTTCTGAGAGTTGTGAATATCGACTGGTCTAAATATAGATATGAATCACATTTGGTAGCTCATTACCATTTAAGTTTGGAACGATAAGAGTGAAACTTCATTTTAAACGACTTCATTCCAATGAATCAACTCAACTTGTACGACCCTTACCTGACTTATTATAAGTTGGAGGTAAGGGTGTTGGAGGTGGAACATACAGGGTATATAAAGGTACTCCGTATCAGAGAGGACAGGGATAGAGAGATTTCTTGGGGGAATCTTTCGAACTGATAGAATCTGATATAATCTGGTAGTAAAACGATCATGAGGCATTTAATACCAGAAAACAATATTCTAGGTGATATAGTACAAACAGGAGATCCTAAAAATGCATTTCAAAATAGGGTTAGGGAATTTACAGGAACATTAAAACGTAAAGCAGATAAAATAATTGATGACTTACTATCAGGGTCTGGATATATAAAGAAGAGGAAAGTAACAACTCAGTCTCTCACAAAACTCCTTAGGAAACATGTCAGCATAAAAAATAAAGTAAAAAAATGATTTATTGTCATAAAAAATTGCATTTCTTCACCAACAATCTTGTGAGTGTACAAAATCAGAACTGGATTTATTTACAATACCTGCAACACAGACGAGTATAAAAAACAGACATTGGATACAGTATAAACTGCATTGACTGATGATTTACCAATTGAGTTTGTTATTCCAGGACAGGAAGATGAATATATTTATCATACACATTGTTAAATTTAAAAGTAAAGATCTTAAAATCTGATTGGAACAAATTTAGCAGAAATGGAAAAGGCTGGACCAGTAAATAATTTACTACACTCATTGAATTGACATTTGGACATATATTTAAACCAAAAACTAATTTCACCACCAAATAATACCTACCCTTATAGATCGTATATTATAGAAACATTATTAAACTACGGTCCTACAGCAGAAAAAAAAAATCAACTTCTGATTTATGGTATTCAGACAAGCCCGGATCTTTGGACGATGTTAATGATGCAAACAGTGGACCTGTAAAACGACGTACGTAAATCTGTGGATTTGATAGGGACATCTTTACAGTGACATACTTAACCAAGAAAAGTTTCTTCTAAATGGTGTGGAATTACGTCTTCGGTTGATACGGACCAGGGATGCATTCTCCCTTATGTCGTCTGAATCAGCAAAATAAATATAATAGAAGCAAATCTATTCGTTAGAAAAATATAAATCAACCACTCTGTTCTTCTAGCACACAGTAAAACACTTGAATTAAGTTCTGCAAAATACCCTATCACACGGGTGGAAGTGAAAGCGCTCACCATCCCTACATGGGTTCAGGGAAAGTCTTTAAATAATATTTTTCTAGATCAACCTTCGAAACGTGTTATTAATAGTTTAGTTAGTAATAAAGCTTTCAATGGTGATTTTAAAACCAACCCATACAACTTTAATTTCAAAACTAATTTCTTCTCACTTTATATTAATGGAGTTCAAATCCCTCAAGACCGATTCAGCCGGATTATGAAACCAACGGATTATTATGTATGTGCATACATTGTTTTCTGGAACAGGAATACATTTTATGAATGATGGAAATGATATATCGAGAGACGATTATTCAAAAGGTTACTATATATATATATATATATATATATATATATATATATATATATATATATATACATAAAATAAAAAACAAAGACATAAAAAAAGTTTTATTATACAATAGAATCAAAGATTTAAAAAAAAAATCAATATATATATATTTGTAAAATCTATTTTGTTTGTGTAATTATAGAGCACATCACCGATTTAAGGGCTGTGAACCTTCTTTTTTCGTACCAGAAATTAATTATTTTTTTATTTATAAATAATTTTGTTAGTTATAAATTTTGTTCTCAAAATTACTTCATCAAAATATATAAATATTGTACATGGCTGGTTTAAAATATTATTACACTCAAGATATATTTTATTTCGTGAATTAATAATAGATGCATGTTGTAGTTATCGTGTAAATAGGTTGATCTCTTGAATAAGCACTACAACAAAACAGTTATACAATTGATTGTCGTAATCTATTCACTCAACACAGCACACACAACTTTATTGTACTTTCTTTTTTTACCACCAGATATGGATTAACTTTTGCCATTCATCACATCAGATGGCTTCAACACGTCACATGTGTTGTGATGAAATATACAGAACACATGTTTCCTGTGAAAACTCAGAATGAAACATGGTTAGTGCGAAGTTAAACAAGAATACATATATTTACAAGCCCAGAACATGACTTACACTGTTTTTTATCTTGCAGGTCCTGAGAATGACCATACCAATGACGTAATTACTTTTCTCTTTAAATATTTTCAAGTACTTTATTACTATGAATTAAAAGTCTCTTTACAGTATAATTTCATTGTTAATAACAGATGTTTTATGTTTATAAGAATAATATTTTTCAACTATATGAAAGTGTGTAATTTAAAACTTGTAAATCACTACATATATAAACGGCTTTGTCCTGACTGACTGACTGAATGACTGACAGAGAATCAACGTAGAGCAAAAACCAACAAAGATATTGATACCAAAATTTAAAGGCATATTTGTATGAGGTCATAGACGCTCACTAAGAAAGGATTTTGCGAAATTTTAATTTTAAAAAGTATTAAATACAAAAAGAAAAAAAAAGTCAATTTCATTCATTTAATTTTAAACGTCAACATACACGCGCCTAGCGGCAAAAAGATAAGACTCGAATCAAAACAAATTCTAAATCTAATACTTTCCGACCCAATTATAACTAATCCAGAAAATTGTCAATCTAAAACAAATCAAAACCTATATTAAATTTGCGCCTAAGAATTTGATTAATCCATAAAAAATAACAACACACAGTTAAAGACAAGAAAACTTAAATAATTTGTTTTTATCTAGACGTGAAAGGTCAACTTGGAAAATAACCGAATTGAAAATATAACTCCGATCTTTCGCCGATTATAAAAATACAGAAGACCTAGAGACAAAATGAGATATACAGAAATACGAAGTAGATATTTCTAAATATAAAACATCACCTGAGTTCATATAAATATTTAATAACAAAGACATAATCTGTGGAAATATGAACGAAAATCTGGAATTAAGATGGCGACCATTAGAAGCAAGACGTTAGTTATAAAATACACGCCCACAGAAGTTTGTGATTGGAGAAGAATATCGCGGGACTTTCTTCGCCGATATGAATAGAAATTGTATTATATAAATAATAACTTTTTTAAAACAGGTTATTGTACACAATGTTATTTTCTCGGGAATATTAATTAGGACAGAGATTTTGTATTGTTATAAATAAAAGAGGCAATTTTCAATTTATAAAATATATCATTTACCATATATAAATTGGCCTACTATTAAATTCTAATATGTCTTTTTTTTTAAATTAGATTGTAACATATTGTTTTCTAATTTTAAATATCTTAACGCAAGCTTTTATTGGTTTGTGTGTGTTGAAACATGTGTTGGTTCAATCTAGGCCTAACTTAAAAATATTATTTGTACTAGCTGGACATCCGAATCAACTGTTTCATCAGTTATTTTATTAAATTGGCTGCTATGGTAATGAATGCAAATAGGTAGGGCTACATTCAAGAAACATGTATTGGTTCATCTTTCTAGGCCTAACCTAAAATTATATTTAATTTATTTTACCTACCTTAATGGCAACATACACATATAATTTATGTTGTTGTGCACATCTTTGGCATAGTACGTTTCTATTGATATTTATAAATTTCATCTTTCAATAGTAATTTTTTAGTTTTTCATAATGTTGTTTATTTATTGATACTACAGCTGCTAGACGCTGGGTTTAATGCCCAACGATTCTTTACGATTTTCAAAATAAATTTACAAATAGCCTATGGAATATAAAAAATGTTTTTATCAAAATGAATCCTACTCTATGTTACTCTGGGATTGTGTAGTTTTTTTATTTAAAAAAATGTTTCAATTGGTTCAGTAGTTCCAGAGATTAACCCCATACATACAACAAAGAAATAAATTTTAAGTCTTTATAATATTAGTATGGATATAAATACAAAACCAATTGATATATTATATATATTTTTATTATTATTAATATGACATAACAATAAGTAATAGATACAATTTTTAATTTTTTTTGGAAATAAAATTTTCTTTAATATAGTTAGTTTTTATTTTATTTATGTCTTTTATTTATTTTCCATTTAACCAGATGAGCCACAGCAACGCGTGGCCGGGTACAGCTAGTATTATATATTTCTGAATCCTCATA
The DNA here is from genome assembly GCA_963513935.1 of Aphrophora alni. Classification (NCBI taxonomy): domain Eukaryota; kingdom Metazoa; phylum Arthropoda; class Insecta; order Hemiptera; family Aphrophoridae; genus Aphrophora; species Aphrophora alni. The sequence continues at coordinate 122,305,804 of OY740765.1, forward strand.
AATTGTATGTGTGTATGTGAGTAAGTAATTAAAGAAAAATAATCAAACATTTTGTTCATTTTGAATGTGAATTTTATCTAAACATTTCCATAACGTACACTTCTTCATTCTGAAATAATTATATATATATATTTACTTAAATATTTACTTATCTAAGAGAGAAATGTTCTTGTGCAAGAGTGTCTATATTAAATCGGTTGAATGTGTCTTTTTATATCACTGTCAGATAATGATAATTTATTTGTATCAATAGATAGATATTGTGTTGATAACTACGAATATTGTTGTTAAGGGTGTACAACTCTTTGTTATGGAATAGACAATCATAATAATAATATTTAAAAGTTATTTTTTTATCAACAACATTTTTATTAACACCTTCGCTCTTTTTACGATTTTTCCATTGACATTTAACGCATACAATTCACTGCGTAGACCTACAAATTCCTCAATGATTTCACCAGAAGCTTCTTCTTTAAACTTTCTCGACACTGTCTTATTAACGTTGGAGTACAACGGGTGATTTGTTGGGTTATTGCTTGTATCGAACTGTGTAATGTTTTATTTCATAACATCATACATGTCTTCGGTCTGATTGTCATATATAAAACTGTCTGTATCCATATATCGTAATCTTAAACTGTCAAAACCATACATTGGAAACATTACATCATAGTGGAAAGCATACATATGTATCTCACTTTTATCTAGAATACTTTCCTAAATATATTGTTTTATTCAGAACCATCTTTGTTTTTTCCATGTGAATTCCAACAACGTTTTTGCTATAAATAGTTCTGTCCATGAAATTACTTTTAGCTACTAACTTTTCCACTCTTGTAATTAATGAAACAAGTTGTATGTCTATATAATTACGAACGTTAACCATATATTTACCAAATACTACATTAATCATCAGTTTATAAAAATCTTTTTCAAATCTGTTGTAGCATTGTTTCTCAATCTAGTGTTTAAGTCAACATATTGTTTAAGCCATGTTGACTGTGAGAATTTTATTACTCTATAGATCTTTGTAAGCACAAGCCCGTGTTGGATTATTTTTTTCAATGCCCTATAAATGAATGATGTAGTTTTTTTTTATCTTTCAACGTTGTTACTAACCGTCTGTTTGCGCCTTCCCCACTGCGCTCACAACAGAAGGGTAAGTCATTGTGTAAGCTATATAAGGTGTTAGGGTATGATAGATCGACTTGTAGAACATATCCATGGTCTGCCGTGTCGGATACAGACATGACGTTTAACTGCTCAATTGCTACATTGTTTAAAAAACGGAATCCATGTGTCGGAAATTGTTGAATTTGTGAGCTTCCGTAAAGCGAATTAGCGTAAATGTATGTAATATATGACGATGGTTTGTTTCGGTCGAAACGCGTGGGACAATATTTATTGTTTGCACAGGCATAACGTCTACAACATTGACAGATTCCACCACGTATTCCTTGTCCAAACAAGAGATACATATCAAAATCAGTCAAAAGTTCTAGTTTTACATTTGTTACTTTTAACATAGCATAAGCTGGTAAAGTGTGAAATAATAGGTTGGGTCCAGATTGTACGTTCTTCTGTACGCGTCTCTGAAATGTTCAAAAACATCTGTCAGGATTAGTACGTCAGCTATAAGATAGAGGTCTGAGTATTCCCCTAAAGTTTTCGCTACACACATCCCACAGTTTTTGTGAGTAATCATCAGCTGTAATGTAGGAATTACTTAATCTACTGTAGAAAGCTTCTATTGGAGGTAGTTTTATATCTTCTAGTCTTTCATTGTTTGTGATAAATTTAAATGTTAAAACGCCTTTGCGAGACATTAAATTGAATTTTTCCGATTAACTAAATTTAGATCTCGTATGGGTGAAATTTTGCTGGCCAAGATTTTCTGCTAGCGTTGCTAGACTATTAGGCAGGAAACGAAATGAGTTTAAGAACCTTATCTGGATGGTTTTTCTTTTCCGATGTTCTACTCTAATCACATAAAAGTAATAAAATCATATCACAAGCTACCATTTAGCATTTTTTGATTCTGCATTAATGTAAACATAACTAAGAGGGGAACTAACAAGAATAACAAATAAAAAATATGAAACAGGTGAGAATGGACTTAGAAAGTCATTCTTGGGGAGTTTTTTGGAATTTTTGAGTTGAAGGGGGGATTTATTAAAAATAAAAATAAGTACAATTGAAGAGACCACAATAGGGCACAATAATATGTACTTAGATTCAAATTTCAAATTAAAATGAGGGAGATATAATAATTACAAAAAGTAAAACTCTAAAGCCCAAAGCGGTTAAATTTAAAGTTAAAGGGGGTATATAACTATGTAATTATATATGTTTAGTGTGTAAAAGTGTAAAACATCAAAGCAGAAATAATAATACATAATGGGGGGGGGGTTTATGAACTAAAAACACGACGATAAAAACTTTGGAACTTCAAAGACGTATAACTCGAGAACCAAGCGAGTTACGTAAAAAGTACAAACAGATTTTTTCGTCATAGTAGAAGAGGAACAAAATTTCGTCAAAAGAATTTTGGAAAAGGACTTATTTCAAAAGTTCAAAAGAAGAAAATCCGACTTTCGGGGAAAGGGCGATAACTCGAGAACGAAGCGTACTAGGACGACGAATCAAGTTCCACAAGACCCACAAGATAGAAAGGAAGAAGAACCCGAAAGGAACTTGATAATCGGTCCGGGCGTTCGAAAGTATAGCGAGTTGAACGAAAAAATGACTAAAATTGAAATTTTCAGGAAAATACCTGTAGAGTGACGTGCGCAGCCCTCAGAGCGAGTTCAGTAGTTGGACCCTGCCATACCAACTTAGAACACAGATAACACTGAATAAAATAAACAGTGAATTATCAATTAAAAGGTGTTTTAGTGAAGAATAAAGGAAGAAAACTATGCAGTAGACAGAAACTATGATTAGTTAATTATATAGTGTGAAAATTTCAGACCAAAAGGGCCTGAAAACACTTAAAAGGAAGGAAAAACTTTTCTCTTCAAAAGGGAGAAAAATTTGCTCCTGGTTGTGGGAAACTTCCCACAGAAAGGGAGACCATAATTTATCCGTCGAAAGACGGGTACTTTTGTTTTGGAATCGACGCGAGGAAGACGTATCTTTGGCAACAGACTCCGAGCTGAGAGGAAACTACAACTGTCACTCTACTTAATTGGACTTAGAAAAAATTCTACTCATTTCGAACTTCAAGGCAACTTAGCAGATCGAATTCGAGACCAGCATTCAACTAACTTGCAGTTTACAGAATCTGGACTGAAGACATCATATCAACATTAGCTAAATTAAACAACAAATTCCAAAATCAACAAGAACTTCTAATAAAGTGTGAAGGTATCATATACTTAAGGAATAGTTCGCAAATATTAACTTCATTTTCAATATAACGTCATTTGGGGAATAAATAAAAATTAAATTCATTTTTATAAATTTCTGCTTTGGTGTTATAGATAATTAATAATTAAATACGACTTTCTCAGTACAGGAAAAACTGTCTGTGGTTCTGTCTGAAAAGTCTAGCATTTTTCATTTTGTTTAGAATATAGAAAATATTCTATTTGTAATTTTTGAAATATTTGAATTGTTTTGTTGTTGTTTAATCAACTTTGTTGGCAGATAAATTTTAAAATTGATTTTTTAACTGTTTGAAAAAGAAAAGATTATATACGTAATTCATTTCTAAAATTGTTGTGTTTTCTATTTATCCATTCTGTACATGCAAATAACCTTGTCTATGATAAATATTTTATGTGTGCTCTGGTTAGATATATTTTGAAATTCTTAACAAGTTATTATCAGAACTTAAGAGCCGATTTCTCCCAAAAGGCACTTCCCCAGAGAGAGAGAGTGTTACTTTAGATAAAGAGTCAAAAAATCGAGCATTGAGATAAAATTCAGGGAATTTTGCGTAGATTAAAAATTGGTAAGTTTATGAGGACAAGCTCATACTTACTAGAGCCAAGTATTGCAATATCTTTGATTGCATAAAAGGTAAAAGTGAGCATCTTGGCCTTGCCCGCGTTAGTTCCGAACTGAAAGGTGGTTCGCCCATTCGGTGGCAAGAGTATAGCGAGTTTAAGAGTCCGCGGTAAGTGGCGTTCCAAAAGGGGAACGAATCTTAAATTTCGCGAGCGGAGCGAACGTGGCAGTGTGTGTGTGTGTGTGTGTTTGTGTGTGTGTGTGTGTGTGTGTGTGTGTGTGTGTGTGTGTGTGTGTGTGTGTGTGTGTGTGTGTGTGTGTGTGTGTGTGTGTGTGTGTTGCAACGGTTTAATTGAACCGTCCGCAAGGAACAATTTTGGAAAACAACCAAATTCCAAAATTTCAATTAAATCCAATAAAAATTGTAGAAATGACAAAAACATTTAAAACACATGTAAAGTTAAAGGCAATATCTGGTTGGACCAAGCCAAGGTCACGCGCCTGGACAGGAAATATCCAGATTTCCGGTTTGAACATGAATACTCTCATATAATCCAATGTTGTAATCCAATAAATAATAAGATAATAAACTCGTCAGATTAATAATAAAAAAGTTATAGCCATAATAAAACGTCATAAAACACCAAAATCTCTTAAAATAAATAAAATCCAAAATCTAATAATAACAGTACATAACCATAAGATAAACTAGTAATAAATAAGACTCGAAATCAAAATTTAATAAAAGACCATAAAGTAATAAAATCATAAATAACCAAACATGCAGAAAGTGCCGTAATTTGTGAAACCCAGAAGCGAGAAAGAAGAGGAAAGCAGTTTTGGGACTTTCAGCATCAGAGGAACAATCTACAAAAAGAAGAATTCAAAAATTTCCAAAATTGAAAAAACTAAATTCAGAAAAACTACGGAATCTTCAAATCCCCATAAAAGAAGAAATATACGTCGTATCGCTGCTAATGAAGATGGAAAATCATCAGGAAGAGAAGGGCTTCAAAATGAAATCACCCAGAAGAAAATCGAGCGAAGCGAACGGAATATATGAAGAAAAGAAGAATTCGCAAGTAAAAACTTAAGATTTTCAGGAATCAACGTGTGTTCAAGGTCGCGCGCACGACAAGCATTCGACGCATGGAGAGGGAAGTATACCAACCCTAACCAAAATCCACCATAAACAATTAAACTAATAACAACTAATAATAATAGAAATAGATAATTCAAAATAGGAAAAATAGCCAAATAATGTAAGAATAAGCCAAGAAGAGTTCATAAGTAGTGGAAATAAATAAAGAAACTTAAATAAATTGTGAAATAAAATAGTAACAAAAATCAATGAAGGTTGGCCACACTGTATGGCCTAAACTTTGGCGAGTCAACTTTCTTCAAGTTAATTCGGCAGTCTCGTCAAGTGCTAGCTCCAGAGAAGTCTCATCTAGTAGCAGCTCCAGGAAAGATCACCAACTTTACTCAAGACTGAAGAGGAAATCGTCGTGAAAATATATTGTCAACGTTCAGTACTTCGCCAGGTTAATAACGGTGCCCACAGAAAGGATCGGCCTTGCAGGAGACAACGTGACATCCTACAACAGCTTAGTAGTATAAGAGATCTTCACTACGGACTCCGGCAAACATTCTTCTAGAACTTGTCGTCATCAGCAGATTCATCGAGGACAGGACTTCGGGATATTCTAGACAACTCTAGGAAACAGTCTCCAAGATCCACTAACATTCTCAGAATCAGGACGAGCGGACTTGTGCAATTCACAAAAACAAGGTACTGCATAAATCAAGCTTTTTTTAATAAATAAATTTTATTTTTTAATAAACTTGAATAACGTCCAAAATTATTAAAATCAACAAAGTTAACTAATAACGTTTTAAAGTCAAAGTAGAGTCAGAAATAAAGTCAATTTTAAAGTCATTAAAATAAAGAGATATCAAATAAAATAAATTCGAGTCAAATAATAAATCAATCAAGTAACAGATTAGAAACAGATAAATAAAAGGATTCATAAATACATGTATTAGATTAAAAATATATTTTGTTAGATTTAGTTAATATTAGAATTGTTTAGTATAGAGAATTTTCAATTTGTTTGAGAAAGAAGCATTTAATATAAATTGAAAGAAAAGGCGACATAAATTGTTGTAAGTGATTTTAAAAGAAATCCATTGTTTCTTAAAGTAAAAATTATATTGTAGACTTTTCAATAAATTTGTTAAATTTCACTGTCTAATATTTTGATTGAAACTAACCTATTCAAATAAACTCTTAAAATCAGAAAGAAGAAGAAGTAAGTGCTTACCAGTAAAAAGTTAAATTCAAAAAAGAGCAAATTTTGTTTTAATGAATTAATTAGCTCCAAAGGGCACACCCTTTGAGAAAGAGTCTGGAGTTTTAAGAAAGGTAAGATAGTATAAGAAGTGAATATATCAAATATATAAAAAATTTTCATATGTTAGCATAAGTTGATAAAATTAAATTAATCTTGTGTAACATAAGAATTAAGAGCCTTATCGGGATTTTATAAACTGCAAAAGAAACATTCTCTCAACGAGTAGTAGTTGCAAGTTAGGGGTCACGGTAGGGTCTTGCAGAGGTTCCCACCGCGAGCGGCGGGGGGGTGCGTTGCAGTGTGTGTGTGTGTGTGTGTGTGTGTGTGTGTGTGTGTTGCAACGGTTTAATTGAACCGCCTGCAAGGAGCAATTTTGGAAAAGAGCTAAATTCCAAAATTTCAATTAAATCAAATAATAATTGTAGAAATGACAAAAACATTTCTAAAAATAAAGTAACACATGTAAAATTAAAGGGAATATGTAAGTTAGCCAAGCCAAGGTCACGCGCCTTGACAGGAAATATCTAGCGTTCCGGATTGAACATGAATTCGTCCATATGTTTCTAATGCAAAAAACATCAAAATCCGAAAACTTAAATTAAAATGATATAATCGTGTAGAGCTAGGAAAACCTAATAATAAATAATAAGAGAGTAAACTCGTCAAATTAATAATAAAAAAGTTATAGCCATAATAAAACGTCATAAAACATAAAAAACCCTTAAAATAAAGAAATTCCAAAATCTAATAATAACAACGCATAACCATAATATAAACTAGAAATAAATAAGACTCGAAATCAAAATTTAATAAAAGACCATAAAGTAATTAAATAATAAATAACCAAAAATGCAGAAAGTACCGTAACTTGTGAAACCCAGAAGCGAGGAAGAAGAGGAAAGCAGTTTTGGAACTTTCAGCATCAGAGGAACAACTTGCAAAAAGAAGATTTTCAAAATTTCCAAAATTGGAAAAACTAAATTTTGAAAACTTACGAAATTTTCAAATCTCCGTAAAAGAAAAAATATATGTCGTATCGCTACAAATGAAGATGGAAAATCATCAGGGAAAGAAGGGCTTCAAAATGAAATCACCCAGAAGAAGATCGAGCGAAGCGAACGGGATATATGAAGAAAAGAAGAATTCGCAAGTAAAAAATTATGAATTTCAGGAATCAACTTGTCTTGAACGTCGTGCGCATAGTAGGCAGTAGACGCATGGAAAGGGAAAGTTACCAACTTCAACACAAATCCACCATAAGAAATTAAACTAATTATAACAAATAATAATAGGAATAGATAATTTAAAATAAGAAAAATAGACAAACAATAGAAGAATAAGCCAAGGAAAGTTCATCGTAGTGCAAATAAATAAATAAAATTAATTAAATTATGAAATAAAACAGTAACAATAATCAGTGAAGGTTGGCCACACTGAAAGGCCTAAAATTCGACGAGTTAACTTTCTTCAAGTTAATTCGACAGTCTCGTTTAGTACCAGCTCCAGGGAAGTCTTCTAATAGCAGCTCCAGGAAAGATCACCAACTTTACTCAAGTCTGAACAGGAAATCGTCGTGAAAATATTGTCAACGCTCTGTACTTCGCCAGGTTAATAACGGTGCCTACAGAAAGGATCGGCCTTGCAGGAGACAACGTGACATCCTACAACAGCTTAGTAGAAGAGATCTTCACTACGGACTCCGGCAAACATTCTTCTAGAATTTGTCGTCATCAACAGATTCTTCGAGAACTGGACTTCGAGATATTCTAGACAACTCTCAGAAAACATCTCCAAGATCCTCAAACACTCTCAGAATCAGGACGAGCGGACTTGTGCACTCCACAAAACAAGGTACTGCATAAATCAAGCTTTTTTAATAAATAAAATATTTTTTAATAAACTTGAATTACGTCCAAAATTATTAAACTCAATAAAGTTAAATAATAACATTTTAAAGACAAAGTAAAGTCAAAATAAAGCCAATTTTAAATTCATTCAAATAAAGAGATATAAAATACAATAAAATTCGAGTCCAATAATAAAGCAAAAGTAACAGATTGGAAAGGAATAAATAATAGGATTCATATTTATGTGTATTAGAATAAGAATATCAATTTGTTAGTTTTAGTTATTGTTAAAATTGTTTAATATAGTAGATTTTCAGTTTGTTAAAAGAGAAAGCATTTAATATAAATTGTCAGAAAAGGCGACATTAATTGTTGTAAAAGATTCGAAAGAAATCCATTGTTTCTCAAAATAAAAATTAAATTGTAGACTCTTAAATAAATTTGTTAAATTTCATTGTTGAATATTTTAATTAAATCTAACCCATTCAAAGAAACTCATTACATTAGAAAGAATAAAAAGTAAGTGCTCACCAAGTATAAAGTTAAAAATTCAAAACAGAGCAAATTTTGGTGTTAATGAATTAAAGAGCTCCAAAGGGCACACCCTTTGAAAAAGAGTCTGGAGTTTTAAGAAAGGTAAGCTAGTATAAGAAGTGAATATATTAATATAGTAAAATTTCCTGTGTTAGCATAAGTTGATTAAAATAAATTATTCTTGTGTGACATAAGGAATCAAGAGCCTTATCAAAACTATTAAACTGCGAAAGAATCACTCTCTAAAAATAAAAGTAGGAGGGGTTGTAGTTGGGGTAAGGTCTTGCAAGCGAGTGCTTGTCCCCGTAGAGGGGCTGTCTGTCAAAGAACCAGTCAACAGCAGGGGGGGGGGTGCGTTGCAAGTGGCGTCCAACAGCGTAGGCTCGAAAGTAACCAAACAAAAAATTGTTAAAATTACTTTAGGGTTGAAAACGAACAGCTTAAATTCATTAAAATCAAAATTAAAACTTAAAACTAAAACTTAAATAAATAAACAGTAGTAAACCTAATAAATAAATCTAATAAAAAAAAATGGCAGCTCCGAAAGAAACAGAAACGGAAATGCAGAAGTTCATGAGATATTTCCAGGCGAAAGAAAAAGAACGCGAAGCTAGGGAAGAGGCAGATAAAAAAGAACGCGAGGAGAGAGAAAAAGCACGCGAATCGGAGAGGAAAAAAGAGAAAAAAGAACGCGAAGCTAGGGAATTAGAAAGGGAGACTAGGGAAAACGAAGAGAAAAGGGAACGCGAAGCGAAAGAAAGAGAAAGCGAAGCTAGGGAATTAGCACGCGAAGAAAGCGAACAAGCGAGTAGGGAAGAACTCTTACAAGCTGTAGGCGGTTTAGGAGAAGACGTAAAGAAAAATTTTGAAGCAATTCAAAATAGAGTCGGAAATTGCGAAGACGAAATAGTCGTTTTGAAAGGGGAAATTCAGGAAATAGGGGAAACAATTAAAGGTCAGGATGACAAAATTAAACAAAATAAAGTTAATTGTGAAACGTTAAGCAAAAATATAAAATCGTTAGAAACCAAAATGAGACAGACAAGTATAGGGCAAAATTTAGTAGGGGCTGGGAGAAGCGTAGTGTACGTACAACCCGGTGCAGCAGGAAATAAAACTGTCGAATTTTGGGGAAGTTCTAAAGAAAGTCCAATGAAATTTCTAGCCGAAATAGAAGAGATTTTCATGGAAATCGATCCACAATTAGACGAAGGGGAGAAATTAAAAATCGTGGAACGACACATAAAAGGGCCGGTAATAGAATGGTGGAACGTAATAAAAGATAATAAAGATAGATACGGACAATTTAGGGTTAAATTTATAAAAAATTATTGGGGATATCAAGCCCAGCAACATATCCGAAATTTAATTGAAAACGGACAATATCGTGATACAGGATATATGTCAAGAGTTAATTATTTTTGCAAAATGGTGGCTAAAGGACAATATCTTGATCCACCAATCCCAGAACAATTTATGATTAATAGAATCATGCGACATTTTGAACAAAAGGTACAATTTGCGAGTATAGGAAGTCATAGCGAAACCGTTGAAAGCGCGATAGAATTTCTTAGAACGTTTGAAACGATGGAAGGCGAACCACGTAGGGAAAATCGAGAAGAAAGACCAGCGTATAAGGGGAACCTTGATAGGAAAATGGCAGGAGCCATGGACTCTCAAACCTATCCTAGAACACCTAACCTTAGATCCTATGGGAATAGACCGCAAACAAACCAAAACCAAAGTAACCAAAAACCCAATCCTACACTACCTAACAATCCGAGACCCAGTCCAAAAAACTAGGTTATAAGGTCCCGGAAAAAAGCAAAAGAAAACGGTTACAGGCAAAGACAGGATTCGGGGCCGCAGATCAAAATGTAAAAAATAAAATCAAAACAGAGAAACCTTTAGAAAACTTTTCAAAAATTAAAAATCCAACAGTAAAATCAGTAGGGAAATTACAAAACATTTCATGCGATATTAGGGAAGAGTTAATGACAGAAGGCGAAAATATCAACATTCAAACAAAATTATTAGAAAAATGTCCGGAAATAAACGTCAAAATTCATCAAACAAATATAAAAGTTTTAGTAGACACGGGAGCGCAGTGGTCGTGTATACAAGCTGAGTATTTGGAGGAGTTAAAAAGACGGGGAAACAAATTTTTAGAATTACCAGTTTATAACGGCGAAGTAGTAACAGCCATTAAACAGAAAAAACAAAGAGTTTCAAAACAAGTATCAATACCCGTGCAATTTAACGACAGAGTAGTAGATATAAAATTTCTGGTAGTACCAAAGTTAACTAGTTTAGGTATATTAGGATGTAATAGCCTATTCGAGTTAAACGCGAAAATTAATATGGAGGAAAAATACGTAATAATAAATGTAGAAGGGGAAAACAGAAAAATAAATTTCATCGAAGAAGCTAAAAAAGTAACTTCAAAAACCAATCTATTAAATAGATTGGACATAGAACAACCGTCAGCTAAAATCTGTGTACGGAAATTGCGAAATCAAATTAGCAATATAGGAGGTCCAAATACTATAATGCGAGCGAATGGGGCGTTATATGTTACTACATTACCCAGTGTAGAAGTAAAAAACGAGGGTACCGAACGTGACCAAGCCGAACGTGACAAAGGGGGAGAAAATACCAGAATTGACCAAACAGGACGTGTAAACAAAAAACGTGACGGGAGGAAAGAAAAAACCGAAGCCGACAACACCGAACGAGACAATACAGGAAGGAACAGGAGAAGGGAAAACTTAGAGAGGGGAAGGGAGTTTGAACTCAAAGGAAAACAGGAGATAAACCTTAGAAACCAAAACACGGTCGAAAGGAAGATGCCAATTCAAGGAAGGAACTTTAAAATCCAAAAAGAGATTAAAAGTGGAGCAACCTATCCAAGAAGAAGCAGGAAGAAGAGCGAAGCGAGCGAGAAAAGGGAAGAACTATATCCAAAAAAGCTTCAGAGTCGTGAGTTATTCGTACAAGGGCTAAGCAAAGTCGTCGTAAATAAAGAAGTAAGTCTTAAGCACCAAATACAAAATGGAGACCACGCAAAAATGAAGGGATCACTGGTAAACATACCTAAGTTCGAAATGAGCTTAATTCCAAAAGGGGAGTCCAGTAGTCAATCAAACCCAAACCTGAATAAGTTAGGAGCGAACGAAACAAAAAAGTTCAAAAATCTAGAGGTAACCAAAAAGGTTAAATTCAAAACAAAAGTAAAGCATAGTCAAAAAAGGAAGGGGAAAAATAAATTTAAGTTAAAAAGGAAGGGAAACGTATTCGTAAAACTAAAAATAAAAAATAAACCAACGGTAAAGTTAAAAAACTAGAAATAAAGGTTAGGATAGTAAAATAATAGTAAACATAAAGGAGAATAGGTAAATTCGTAAATTCATAATCATAAACATCGTCCATAATAATATGTAATAAATCCAAAAAGAATAAAGTTCAGAATAAATCATAACGGTAGATAAAAACCAGCTGTTTCGATAAAAGCGAGGGGGAGAATTGGGACAAGTTGCGTAGGTCAGTTAATAAATAAACAAGCATCCGGAAGACATGAAAATTGTACAGTAATTAAGGAAGAGAGGGGTTCTTTCGTTATATCAATAACGGAAATAAGAAATGTCAACATTCAAAGGAATTTCAATCTGTTACTTGGCGTAATCTAACCTAGCGCGAAATCAATTAAAAGTAAGGATGGCTTGATTTATGTAACTTACCTTAGTGCAAAAGTGATTAAATTTGTGTCAAAATTTATAATTTTAAAAAAGTTAGGATAAAGTGTAAATGTGTATAACTATGTATAATCATGCTAAATAGACTGTTTCAGATGAAAGAGAGACGAAATGAACTATCGAACATGAAAAATATATATGTATTTGTATAAAATAAGGATTGTTTTCATATGAATATGTCATGTTTATTACCATGTTTTTGAAAATTATATATGTCACCAATTAATCATTTATGTTAGAAATAGGCTTGTTTTATAGATAGTAAGTTTTCATGGTATATAGATAATTATGTTTTTCAAATAGAAAAGAAGTAAATATGTAAAGAGAATAGAAAAATTTAAGGAACATAAAATTTTAAAATCTAAAAAAGGGATTTTAATGTCAAAATTTTAAGTTTTTGAGAGGGGAATTTGCAACGGTTTAATTGAACCGCCTGCAAGGAGCAATTTTGGAAAAGAGCTAAATTCCAAAATTTCAATTAAATCAAATAATAATTGTAGAAATGACAAAAACATTTCTAAAAATAAAGTAACACATGTAAAATTAAAGGGAATATGTAAGTTAGCCAAGCCAAGGTCACGCGCCTTGACAGGAAATATCTAGCGTTCCGGATTGAACATGAATTCGTCCATATGTTTCTAATGCAAAAAACATCAAAATCCGAAAACTTAAATTAAAATGATATAATCGTGTAGAGCTAGGAAAACCTAATAATAAATAATAAGAGAATAAACTCGTCAAATTAATAATAAAAAAGTTATAGCCATAATAAAACGTCATAAAACATAAAAAACCCTTAAAATAAAGAAATTCCAAAATCTAATAATAACAACGCATAACCATAATATAAACTAGAAATAAATAAGACTCGAAATCAAAATTTAATAAAAGACCATAAAGTAATTAAATAATAAATAACCAAAAATGCAGAAAGTACCGTAACTTGTGAAACCCAGAAGCGAGGAAGAAGAGGAAAGCAGTTTTGGAACTTTCAGCATCAGAGGAACAACTTGCAAAAAGAAGATTTTCAAAATTTCCAAAATTGGAAAAACTAAATTTTGAAAACTTACGAAATTTTCAAATCTCCGTAAAAGAAAAAATATATGTCGTATCGCTACAAATGAAGATGGAAAATCATCAGGGAAAGAAGGGCTTCAAAATGAAATCACCCAGAAGAAGATCGAGCGAAGCGAACGGGATATATGAAGAAAAGAAGAATTCGCAAGTAAAAAATTATGAATTTCAGGAATCAACTTGTCTTGAACGTCGTGCGCATAGTAGGCAGTAGACGCATGGAAAGGGAAAGTTACCAACTTCAACACAAATCCACCATAAGAAATTAAACTAATTATAACAAATAATAATAGGAATAGATAATTTAAAATAAGAAAAATAGACAAACAATAGAAGAATAAGCCAAGGAAAGTTCATCGTAGTGCAAATAAATAAATAAAATTAATTAAATTATGAAATAAAACAGTAACAATAATCAGTGAAGGTTGGCCACACTGAAAGGCCTAAAATTCGACGAGTTAACTTTCTTCAAGTTAATTCGACAGTCTCGTTTAGTACCAGCTCCAGGGAAGTCTTCTAATAGCAGCTCCAGGAAAGATCACCAACTTTACTCAAGTCTGAACAGGAAATCGTCGTGAAAATATTGTCAACGCTCTGTACTTCGCCAGGTTAATAACGGTGCCTACAGAAAGGATCGGCCTTGCAGGAGACAACGTGACATCCTACAACAGCTTAGTAGAAGAGATCTTCACTACGGACTCCGGCAAACATTCTTCTAGAATTTGTCGTCATCAACAGATTCTTCGAGAACTGGACTTCGAGATATTCTAGACAACTCTCAGAAAACATCTCCAAGATCCTCAAACACTCTCAGAATCAGGACGAGCGGACTTGTGCACTCCACAAAACAAGGTACTGCATAAATCAAGCTTTTTTAATAAATAAAATATTTTTTAATAAACTTGAATTACGTCCAAAATTATTAAACTCAATAAAGTTAAATAATAACATTTTAAAGACAAAGTAAAGTCAAAATAAAGCCAATTTTAAATTCATTCAAATAAAGAGATATAAAATACAATAAAATTCGAGTCCAATAATAAAGCAAAAGTAACAGATTGGAAAGGAATAAATAATAGGATTCATATTTATGTGTATTAGAATAAGAATATCAATTTGTTAGTTTTAGTTATTGTTAAAATTGTTTAATATAGTAGATTTTCAGTTTGTTAAAAGAGAAAGCATTTAATATAAATTGTCAGAAAAGGCGACATTAATTGTTGTAAAAGATTCGAAAGAAATCCATTGTTTCTCAAAATAAAAATTAAATTGTAGACTCTTAAATAAATTTGTTAAATTTCATTGTTGAATATTTTAATTAAATCTAACCCATTCAAAGAAACTCATTACATTAGAAAGAATAAAAAGTAAGTGCTCACCAAGTATAAAGTTAAAAATTCAAAACAGAGCAAATTTTGGTGTTAATGAATTAAAGAGCTCCAAAGGGCACACCCTTTGAAAAAGAGTCTGGAGTTTTAAGAAAGGTAAGCTAGTATAAGAAGTGAATATATTAATATAGTAAAATTTCCTGTGTTAGCATAAGTTGATTAAAATAAATTATTCTTGTGTGACATAAGGAATCAAGAGCCTTATCAAAACTATTAAACTGCGAAAGAATCACTCTCTAAAAATAAAAGTAGGAGGGGTTGTAGTTGGGGTAAGGTCTTGCAAGCGAGTGCTTGTCCCCGTAGAGGGGCTGTCTGTCAAAGAACCAGTCAACAGCAGGGGGGGGGGGTGCGTTGCAAGTGGCGTCCAACAGCGTAGGCTCGAAAGTAACCAAACAAAAAATTGTTAAAATTACTTTAGGGTTGAAAACGAACAGCTTAAATTCATTAAAATCAAAATTAAAACTTAAAACTAAAACTTAAATAAATAAACAGTAGTAAACCTAATAAATAAATCTAATAAAAAAAAATGGCAGCTCCGAAAGAAACAGAAACGGAAATGCAGAAGTTCATGAGATATTTCCAGGCGAAAGAAAAAGAACGCGAAGCTAGGGAAGAGGCAGATAAAAAAGAACGCGAGGAGAGAGAAAAAGCACGCGAATCGGAGAGGAAAAAAGAGAAAAAAGAACGCGAAGCTAGGGAATTAGAAAGGGAGACTAGGGAAAACGAAGAGAAAAGGGAACGCGAAGCGAAAGAAAGAGAAAGCGAAGCTAGGGAATTAGCACGCGAAGAAAGCGAACAAGCGAGTAGGGAAGAACTCTTACAAGCTGTAGGCGGTTTAGGAGAAGACGTAAAGAAAAATTTTGAAGCAATTCAAAATAGAGTCGGAAATTGCGAAGACGAAATAGTCGTTTTGAAAGGGGAAATTCAGGAAATAGGGGAAACAATTAAAGGTCAGGATGACAAAATTAAACAAAATAAAGTTAATTGTGAAACGTTAAGCAAAAATATAAAATCGTTAGAAACCAAAATGAGACAGACAAGTATAGGGCAAAATTTAGTAGGGGCTGGGAGAAGCGTAGTGTACGTACAACCCGGTGCAGCAGGAAATAAAACTGTCGAATTTTGGGGAAGTTCTAAAGAAAGTCCAATGAAATTTCTAGCCGAAATAGAAGAGATTTTCATGGAAATCGATCCACAATTAGACGAAGGGGAGAAATTAAAAATCGTGGAACGACACATAAAAGGGCCGGTAATAGAATGGTGGAACGTAATAAAAGATAATAAAGATAGATACGGACAATTTAGGGTTAAATTTATAAAAAATTATTGGGGATATCAAGCCCAGCAACATATCCGAAATTTAATTGAAAACGGACAATATCGTGATACAGGATATATGTCAAGAGTTAATTATTTTTGCAAAATGGTGGCTAAAGGACAATATCTTGATCCACCAATCCCAGAACAATTTATGATTAATAGAATCATGCGACATTTTGAACAAAAGGTACAATTTGCGAGTATAGGAAGTCATAGCGAAACCGTTGAAAGCGCGATAGAATTTCTTAGAACGTTTGAAACGATGGAAGGCGAACCACGTAGGGAAAATCGAGAAGAAAGACCAGCGTATAAGGGGAACCTTGATAGGAAAATGGCAGGAGCCATGGACTCTCAAACCTATCCTAGAACACCTAACCTTAGATCCTATGGGAATAGACCGCAAACAAACCAAAACCAAAGTAACCAAAAACCCAATCCTACACTACCTAACAATCCGAGACCCAGTCCAAAAAACTAGGTTATAAGGTCCCGGAAAAAAGCAAAAGAAAACGGTTACAGGCAAAGACAGGATTCGGGGCCGCAGATCAAAATGTAAAAAATAAAATCAAAACAGAGAAACCTTTAGAAAACTTTTCAAAAATTAAAAATCCAACAGTAAAATCAGTAGGGAAATTACAAAACATTTCATGCGATATTAGGGAAGAGTTAATGACAGAAGGCGAAAATATCAACATTCAAACAAAATTATTAGAAAAATGTCCGGAAATAAACGTCAAAATTCATCAAACAAATATAAAAGTTTTAGTAGACACGGGAGCGCAGTGGTCGTGTATACAAGCTGAGTATTTGGAGGAGTTAAAAAGACGGGGAAACAAATTTTTAGAATTACCAGTTTATAACGGCGAAGTAGTAACAGCCATTAAACAGAAAAAACAAAGAGTTTCAAAACAAGTATCAATACCCGTGCAATTTAACGACAGAGTAGTAGATATAAAATTTCTGGTAGTACCAAAGTTAACTAGTTTAGGTATATTAGGATGTAATAGCCTATTCGAGTTAAACGCGAAAATTAATATGGAGGAAAAATACGTAATAATAAATGTAGAAGGGGAAAACAGAAAAATAAATTTCATCGAAGAAGCTAAAAAAGTAACTTCAAAAACCAATCTATTAAATAGATTGGACATAGAACAACCGTCAGCTAAAATCTGTGTACGGAAATTGCGAAATCAAATTAGCAATATAGGAGGTCCAAATACTATAATGCGAGCGAATGGGGCGTTATATGTTACTACATTACCCAGTGTAGAAGTAAAAAACGAGGGTACCGAACGTGACCAAGCCGAACGTGACAAAGGGGGAGAAAATACCAGAATTGACCAAACAGGACGTGTAAACAAAAAACGTGACGGGAGGAAAGAAAAAACCGAAGCCGACAACACCGAACGAGACAATACAGGAAGGAACAGGAGAAGGGAAAACTTAGAGAGGGGAAGGGAGTTTGAACTCAAAGGAAAACAGGAGATAAACCTTAGAAACCAAAACACGGTCGAAAGGAAGATGCCAATTCAAGGAAGGAACTTTAAAATCCAAAAAGAGATTAAAAGTGGAGCAACCTATCCAAGAAGAAGCAGGAAGAAGAGCGAAGCGAGCGAGAAAAGGGAAGAACTATATCCAAAAAAGCTTCAGAGTCGTGAGTTATTCGTACAAGGGCTAAGCAAAGTCGTCGTAAATAAAGAAGTAAGTCTTAAGCACCAAATACAAAATGGAGACCACGCAAAAATGAAGGGATCACTGGTAAACATACCTAAGTTCGAAATGAGCTTAATTCCAAAAGGGGAGTCCAGTAGTCAATCAAACCCAAACCTGAATAAGTTAGGAGCGAACGAAACAAAAAAGTTCAAAAATCTAGAGGTAACCAAAAAGGTTAAATTCAAAACAAAAGTAAAGCATAGTCAAAAAAGGAAGGGGAAAAATAAATTTAAGTTAAAAAGGAAGGGAAACGTATTCGTAAAACTAAAAATAAAAAATAAACCAACGGTAAAGTTAAAAAACTAGAAATAAAGGTTAGGATAGTAAAATAATAGTAAACATAAAGGAGAATAGGTAAATTCGTAAATTCATAATCATAAACATCGTCCATAATAATATGTAATAAATCCAAAAAGAATAAAGTTCAGAATAAATCATAACGGTAGATAAAAACCAGCTGTTTCGATAAAAGCGAGGGGGAGAATTGGGACAAGTTGCGTAGGTCAGTTAATAAATAAACAAGCATCCGGAAGACATGAAAATTGTACAGTAATTAAGGAAGAGAGGGGTTCTTTCGTTATATCAATAACGGAAATAAGAAATGTCAACATTCAAAGGAATTTCAATCTGTTACTTGGCGTAATCTAACCTAGCGCGAAATCAATTAAAAGTAAGGATGGCTTGATTTATGTAACTTACCTTAGTGCAAAAGTGATTAAATTTGTGTCAAAATTTATAATTTTAAAAAAGTTAGGATAAAGTGTAAATGTGTATAACTATGTATAATCATGCTAAATAGACTGTTTCAGATGAAAGAGAGACGAAATGAACTATCGAACATGAAAAATATATATGTATTTGTATAAAATAAGGATTGTTTTCATATGAATATGTCATGTTTATTACCATGTTTTTGAAAATTATATATGTCACCAATTAATCATTTATGTTAGAAATAGGCTTGTTTTATAGATAGTAAGTTTTCATGGTATATAGATAATTATGTTTTTCAAATAGAAAAGAAGTAAATATGTAAAGAGAATAGAAAAATTTAAGGAACATAAAATTTTAAAATCTAAAAAAGGGATTTTAATGTCAAAATTTTAAGTTTTTGAGAGGGGAATTTGCAACGGTTTAATTGAACCGCCTGCAAGGAGCAATTTTGGAAAAGAGCTAAATTCCAAAATTTCAATTAAATCAAATAATAATTGTAGAAATGACAAAAACATTTCTAAAAATAAAGTAACACATGTAAAATTAAAGGGAATATGTAAGTTAGCCAAGCCAAGGTCACGCGCCTTGACAGGAAATATCTAGCGTTCCGGATTGAACATGAATTCGTCCATATGTTTCTAATGCAAAAAACATCAAAATCCGAAAACTTAAATTAAAATGATATAATCGTGTAGAGCTAGGAAAACCTAATAATAAATAATAAGAGAATAAACTCGTCAAATTAATAATAAAAAAGTTATAGCCATAATAAAACGTCATAAAACATAAAAAACCCTTAAAATAAAGAAATTCCAAAATCTAATAATAACAACGCATAACCATAATATAAACTAGAAATAAATAAGACTCGAAATCAAAATTTAATAAAAGACCATAAAGTAATTAAATAATAAATAACCAAAAATGCAGAAAGTACCGTAACTTGTGAAACCCAGAAGCGAGGAAGAAGAGGAAAGCAGTTTTGGAACTTTCAGCATCAGAGGAACAACTTGCAAAAAGAAGATTTTCAAAATTTCCAAAATTGGAAAAACTAAATTTTGAAAACTTACGAAATTTTCAAATCTCCGTAAAAGAAAAAATATATGTCGTATCGCTACAAATGAAGATGGAAAATCATCAGGGAAAGAAGGGCTTCAAAATGAAATCACCCAGAAGAAGATCGAGCGAAGCGAACGGGATATATGAAGAAAAGAAGAATTCGCAAGTAAAAAATTATGAATTTCAGGAATCAACTTGTCTTGAACGTCGTGCGCATAGTAGGCAGTAGACGCATGGAAAGGGAAAGTTACCAACTTCAACACAAATCCACCATAAGAAATTAAACTAATTATAACAAATAATAATAGGAATAGATAATTTAAAATAAGAAAAATAGACAAACAATAGAAGAATAAGCCAAGGAAAGTTCATCGTAGTGCAAATAAATAAATAAAATTAATTAAATTATGAAATAAAACAGTAACAATAATCAGTGAAGGTTGGCCACACTGAAAGGCCTAAAATTCGACGAGTTAACTTTCTTCAAGTTAATTCGACAGTCTCGTTTAGTACCAGCTCCAGGGAAGTCTTCTAATAGCAGCTCCAGGAAAGATCACCAACTTTACTCAAGTCTGAACAGGAAATCGTCGTGAAAATATTGTCAACGCTCTGTACTTCGCCAGGTTAATAACGGTGCCTACAGAAAGGATCGGCCTTGCAGGAGACAACGTGACATCCTACAACAGCTTAGTAGAAGAGATCTTCACTACGGACTCCGGCAAACATTCTTCTAGAATTTGTCGTCATCAACAGATTCTTCGAGAACTGGACTTCGAGATATTCTAGACAACTCTCAGAAAACATCTCCAAGATCCTCAAACACTCTCAGAATCAGGACGAGCGGACTTGTGCACTCCACAAAACAAGGTACTGCATAAATCAAGCTTTTTTAATAAATAAAATATTTTTTAATAAACTTGAATTACGTCCAAAATTATTAAACTCAATAAAGTTAAATAATAACATTTTAAAGACAAAGTAAAGTCAAAATAAAGCCAATTTTAAATTCATTCAAATAAAGAGATATAAAATATAATAAAATTCGAGTCCAATAATAAAGCAAAAGTAACAGATTGGAAAGGAATAAATAATAGGATTCATATTTATGTGTATTAAAATAAGAATATCAATTTGTTAGTTTTAGTTATTGTTAAAATTGTTTAATATAGTAGATTTTCAGTTTGTTAAAAGAGAAAGCATTTAATATAAATTGTCAGAAAAGGCGACATTAATTGTTGTAAAAGATTCGAAATAAATCCATTGTTTCTCAAAATAAAAATTAAATTGTAGACTCTTAAATAAATTTGTTAAATTTCATTGTTGAATATTTTAATTAAATCTAACCCATTCAAAGAAACTCATTACATTAGAAAGAATAAAAAGTAAGTGCTCACCAAGTATAAAGTTAAAAATTCAAAACAGAGCAAATTTTGGTGTTAATGAATTAAAGAGCTCCAAAGGGCACACCCTTTGAAAAAGAGTCTGGAGTTTTAAGAAAGGTAAGCTAGTATAAGAAGTGAATATATTAATATAGTAAAATTTCCTGTGTTAGCATAAGTTGATTAAAATAAATTATTCTTGTGTGACATAAGGAATCAAGAGCCTTATCAAAACTATTAAACTGCGAAAGAATCACTCTCTAAAAATAAAAGTAGGAGGGGTTGTAGTTGGGGTAAGGTCTTGCAGCGAGTGCTGTCCCCGTGAGAGAGTGTCTGTCTGTCGAAGCCGGGGGGGGGGTGCGTTGCAGTGTGTGTGTGTGTGTGTGTGTGTGTGTGTGTGTGTGTGTGTGTGTGTATGTGTGTGTGTGTGTGTGTGTGTGTGTGTGTGTGTGTGTGTGTGTGTAGGTGTGTGTGTGTGTGTGTGTGCGTGGGGGGGGGGGGTGATTGCGTGCGTGCGTCCGTGCGTTCGTGTGTGTGTATAATACGAAAACATACTTTGTTACATGACGAGAAGCCTCATTTCCCCCATTCCAAGTAATCTACAAAGCCTGCGTTCACTACATACTCGTTTTAAACTCTAGTTTGATTTTCTTTTCTTAAAATATTATAGCTGCAGAACTTATTATAAGTCATCAAAAAATCTATAGGCTTTCACATCGGCAATAATTATAGTTAATGGCAATGTCAATGGCCATATATGTTTTGATGATTTATAACAGGTGCTGGAGCTATATTGTTTTGCGCTGAGGAAATCAAATTAGACTCCAAAAACTGACCTGAAGTGAACGCGAACTTTGAAAACAACGGAAAGGGAATATATTATATGATACGTCCTCTTCACTGTAATGAAGTACGACATAAGACTGTACTTTGTTACGCGTGACGAGCAGTCAGTTATAACATAAATACAATCATATCAAGCCGACGTAATTTAATCGCTGTGAGTTTTCACTTTCTACTAGTTTTGAACACTCTGCTACGCTACGTGAATCAACAAAACCTATACACCTTGTCATCACTACTAACTACAGTTTTGAGCGATATCAAAGTATAATGGTGCTTTGTGATTCATGCAGCGTAGAACAAGAACATTATGTTGCGTCGAGTGTACCAAAGTAAGTGTTATAAGCTTGTAATAAGTGAACGCACAGATTGACGAGAAGACGTCAGCTTTGTATGATTATATTTATGTTATAACGGGCAAGCTCCTCATCACGCGTACCAAAGTACATCTGAAGAAGAGGAAAAAGAAGTAGTATTATTGGGATAGGATATTCACGGTAATTAATATTAAAGACTTTTTTCATATATGTGTTTTATATTGTATAAAAAATGTGTTACTAATATAAAGATTCAAGTGTCTTGTTATAGTGCTTACGAAATGTGTTTATTATTATTCTCTCAGGTGAGTCCTCTGTTCTTAGACACTACAATATATCTTTAACACACTATATATAATAATACACACAGAGAGTTATATAATATTCTCATATCTCAGGTTAAACCATGACAGCACAGTAGAGTTATATGATAATCTATAACAATATAATATCTTAGGCTAGGTTACGATCACGGTTCATGTAGTAACAAAATGCCACATGTGGATGGGGGTCGGGCTTTGGGGCTTAGGTTAGGTTAAACACTAATACAAAGAGGCGGAGCTATATGTGTCATGCCCAAAATGGAGCCTCCTGTTGGCCCAATCCTCAAATGTATGAATCTCTACTGTTGTTGGTGCAACTACGGGGTAGATTTGACTATGTCACTCGAGCAATGTTAAATGACTGACAATACCTAAATAACGTTTGTTTCACATTTACTAACATATTTGGCTGTGGAAATAATACTAGTTCCTTTAAAACGAAAATAGCGTCCTCTCTAAGTTAACTTTTTTGTCTTTTTTTTTATCAACGATTTTTATCAAAATGTTTTTCTATTTTATTTTAAGACGGTGATTTCAAATTTATTAATATTTGACGTTGGCATAGTACCAGCCCCTTAAAAAATACAAAAACCATTTTGTTTTTCATTAAAAGAAGGAAACTTTTGTGCATCTTTTAATTTTTTTAAGGTTAATAGTTTTTGAGATATTCATATTATATATTTTAAAATATACAAATTTTGATCTTAATTTCACTACACTTTATATAACAATTCTAAACTCAATATCGTTTCTACTTCCAAAGTTATGTTGTTTTTTAAACAAATTTGCAGATGACTGGAAAACTAAGTGTTCACGGAATGATTTATATTATTATTTTTTCCTTTATTCTGATCCTAAGAATCATTTCCTAAAGTCTGGCAGCTTACTTACGGGACAACCTATATATAATAAAAATATGTATAAGCAAAAATGTGTCACTTTTTAGGAAACCGGGTTTATTTTGATTTTCTTATACTATATGTGTTTGTATTTTATCAAAATAAAATGTAATAATATTGGAATTTCAAATTTTTATTAAATATTAAAAATATAAACTAAAAATATCACCAAAGTCGTAGTTATTAATTTAATTTCTTTCGCTGTGTTACATTATACCAGGCATATTTGAATTCCTTTATATATCTGCTTGAATTTTTTTTTCCAGATTTTATCAAAATTTAATGTAGTCCCTAGTACTGCTTGAATTACAAATTTGTATTGCGTTTTTAAACTATAAATTAAAAATAGCACGGAAGTGTAGTATATAGGTTGAAATTGTGTTTTATATCAAAGTTTTTTGTAGCAGTGAAAATGGAGAAGCCCTAATCATATTATTATATCAAGCCATCAAAATTAAAATCATCAAGTATCGAGTACTAGGAGAATTGGTCTGCCAGGCCGGAATTCGGGGGGGGGGTTGTTTTTTTTCAAATTATTGCATAAAATCTTTTAAAGAAGGAGAACTATATTTTTCGATGACTTTTATGGAACATTGTTTATACATATATTTCGTTTGGTTCGAAAATTAATAAATTGGTTTCTGTTACACATTTAACATTAGATTGGCTGTTCTTGAAATTACTACCTAACCTTTAGTGAATACAGGTTTGACAATTTCAAGGCAACGTATCTGTATCAACATCATTTTTCATGTGGTTTTGGGTTAAATCAATCTCTCTTGTCCTTTTATTATCAGGACTCTCTTGACCTTTCGGTCTTCTTTTTCGACCCTGATGTTGTTAGAATATTTAAAGGCTAGGGAACTTCCTTTTATGCTATTTTCTTCCTTTATTTTATAAGGCGATAATAACCTAGAATTTTTTTTAATGATAACTTAAAATTTGTTTTAAACAAGAAGACAAACCAGAACCGAGGTAAGGGAGACACATTCCTGTTTAAAATTTACTCTAAATGAATCTTCATATTATATATCGTTGCCAGAACAAGGAAATATATTATTAATAATTAATTGAAATTACTGGTGTTAAAACATTTCTTTGGGATGTTATATTTAGTCAATCCTGTATGGTTAGACGCGAAGGCGTGTATTTTCAACTTCCGATTCGTAAAGTTTATATGATTTATAAAGGGTGATTTACGAAGAAACGGAGGAACTTTCAGGACGTGTTCTACAGGTGAAAATTAAAAAAAAAAAACGAATATAATTTAAGTGTTGATCCGAAAAAGCTTAGTTTCTTATCTGTTCGCCATTTTGGTGTTTTTTTTTTTTTTTTTTTTTTTGTAACATAACTTTGGAAATAGGTAGAATATTGAGTTTGAATTTGCTACTCACATTTTTCATGTTAACGTTACAAGGATACCAAATATAAATGTATATTTTAAAAATGGAGGCGGTTTAAATTATTTAACTTGGAATTTCTCGAAAACCGTTAATTTCACAAAATATTTCCATGAAACAAAATATTTTTCTTTGTACGTCAAAGGATATCCGAGTTGTAATACAAAAACTTTAAAAACTGAAATTCGACTTTAATTAAAAATAAAACTGACGCAAAATTAGAATTTATAACAGAACAAAAATCTTGTTCATAATGCTTTAAAATTTCTGTAATTCATTATCATAAATAAATACATGCATCTAAACACATTTTTCTACTCAAGGATGTTAAAATGTAGATTTCATCAAAATATTCCACAAAGCAACGTATATGCGATAAAATAAATCGAAGAAATTGTAATCAATGCATTTAATTTTTATTACTTCCTAATATAACTGTTTTATTAGATAAATTAGTTTAAATTATACATACATTAAAATACAGAGTTATAATATAATTTCAAGTTAAGGTAATATTATTAATATTTATTATTTATATTCCATCGTTGTTAGCGCTATGATTGTGTCAAGACTATATAAGTGTGGATTCTTCCATTGCAGACACTACGGTTTAATGGAGGTTTCCTCAGGATACCACGTATGGTGTAGGTTTCGTACTGATCCCTCCATTGTAGGCGCTAGTGTTTGGTGTAGGTTTCGACCGAATTCTTTAATTACAGATCCTATTGTTTGGCGCAGGTTTCGTCTGGATTCCTTCGTTTCAGGAGCTGTGATTTGGTGTAGGTTCTGAATGAATCCCTCCATTTCAGGCATTATGACTTGGTGTACCCATCGTCCGGATCCCTCCAATGCAGGCATTGTGGTTTGGTGTAAGTTAGGTGTAGATCCTTTAGTCGCAGACGCTATAATTTGGTGCATGTTTTGTCTGGATCCCTTAGTTGCAGACGCTATTGTTTGGTGCAGGTTTTGTCTGGATCCCTTAGTTACATTTTCTATGTTTTGGTGTATGCTTTTTATAGATCCCTCCATTGCAGGAGTTATACTTTGGTGTACGTTACGTCCGGATTCCTCTAGTGCAGGCTCTTTGGTTTGGTGTAGTATTAGTTCGGATTGCTCCAATGGAGACGTTATTGTTTGGTGCTGGTTTCGTCTGGATCCCTTTGTTACAGGCGCAATGGTTTGGTGCAGTTTTCGTCTAAAGCCCTTTGTTGTAGATGCCATGGTTTTGTGCATATATCGTCGGGATCCCTTCGTTGCAGGTTCTATGCTTTGGAGCAGATTTCGTCTGTATTTCTTCTTTGTAGGTTTTATGTTTTGTTGCAGGTTTCGTCTGGGCCTCTTCGTTGGGAGCGCCATGGTTTTGACCACGTTTCGTTTGATTCCTTTCTTTGAAGACGCTATGGTTCGGTGTAGGTTTCGTCTAGCTCCCGGCGTTTTAGGCGATATTGTTTTGATCAAGTTTCGTTGGGTTTTCTTCTTTGTAGGTTCTATGACTTGGTGTAGTGTTAGTTCGGATTGCTCCAATGGAGGCGGTATTGCTTGGTGCAGGTTTCGTCTGGATCCCTTTGTTTTAGGCACAATGGTTTGGTGCAGTTGTCGTCTGGATCCCTTTGTTGCAAGCGCATTGGTTTGGTGAAGTTTTCGTCTGGACCCCTTCGTTGTAGACGCTATGGTTTTGTGCAGACTTTGTCGGGATCCCTTCGTTGCAGATTGTACGCTTTGGAGTATATTTCGTCTGTATTTATTCTTTGTAGGTGCAATGGTTTGGTGCAGGTTTTGTCTTGGTCCTTTCGTTGCAAGTGCTTTGGTTCTTCTGGATCCCTTCATTGATTTCGGTGTTAGGTTTCGTCTTGATTCCGGCGTTTCTGGCGATTTTGTTTTGTTTAGGTTTTGTCTGGACCCTTTCTTTGAATTTTTGGTTTGGACCATGTTTCGTCTGGATCCCTTTGTTGCAGACACTTTGGTTCGGTGTAGGTTTCGTCTTGATCCCTTCTTTGCAGGCGCTATGGTTTGGTGTAAGTTTCGTCTTGATCCCTCCATTGCAGGGGCCATAGTTTGATGCAGGTTTTTTCGCAATGCCTTCAATGAAGTTTCTTTGCTTTGGTGCAGTTCTCTTCGGAATTTCTTGATGGTTTTTTCTCTGCTTTGGTTTAGGTTACGTCGGGATTTCTTCGTTGGAGGTTTTATGCCTTGTTGCAGGTTTCGTCTGGATGTCTTCGTTGTAGGCGCTTTGGTTTGGTTCACGTTTCGTCGGGATCCCTTCTTTGCAGTCGCTGTGGGTTGGATCAAGCTTCGTCTGGACCCTTTCATTACAGGTACAACCTGTTTTTTAAAATTGCGTTTTTGTTTCATTATTTTAGGATCTTTATTTAATTTTATCTTTTTTTGCTTGGTCACTTTTTGATGTAATTTTAACTTTTTTTTTAGATCAGGTTGCTGATTCTGTGTGAACGGTTCTTTAACATTTCTCTTCATGTTGTGATGTTGTTCTGATGGTTGCGTTGATTGCATTAACTCTTTCTGCTCCACATATTCCTTTGGGTTGATGTCTTTCTCTGTTCTTTTGGATGTAATGACCTGTATCTCTTCCATCGTTGTTGGTTTCACACTAAAATTACCACTATCTTTGTAGTCTTCATTTTCATTCAGAATTTCCAGATCACAATTCAACGGCAGCAATATGAAAATTAGTAACAACAGCGTCATTGTATGTTGTTTCATATCTGAGAGGAAAAAACCTTATTGGTAATATTAATTAAAATATTTAAGTGGTAATTTAGTGAAAATAATATTATAATAAACTTATATCACAAGACTTATATCGAAAAACAGGGAAGAATTGACATCTGTTTGGCTTTACATATAGGCTGGTGTTACAGCTATTGTAACTCATAAACTACTCTCCTGGTACCAAACGATTTATCATAATTTTTCTAGCCTCAAAAATATTTACGTATACTATGTCTCCAAAAATCTCCAAAAATCGGAAGTACGAAAAATCGCCTAACAAAATGTATCATACGTCAATTATTCAAAACTTTAAGTTCCTGTAACTCCTAAAAGAGTTTATAAAATGGGTTTATATTAAAAAATTGTTGTGAAAAATCCGAAATAACCATAAAATATAGGGGTTACGTAAGACATTTTAAAGTTGCCCACCATATTGGACATAGAAGCCATTTATTAAAGTTTTTAAAACCAATTTTTAAATACCTTGAATAAGTAATAAAGGTTCCTCATTAAAAATTTTTTTTATGGGATTAATAATTTACGAGATACCAAAGGTGGCACAGATAAAATGATCACTATCCTTGAATGTTATTAAACATCTTAGGCAGAGGTTATACTGTTTTAATGATAAAACAACTTTTATAAATATGTTAAAGGGGCTTATTTGAGACTTATCGCTATTTTCCTAAAATAAAATTAAATGAATGCGTATCTGTATACGCACGCGCGTATGTAAATGTATGGTGTTTTGAAGTGGCTATCAAGGCTTATTTTATTTTGTACTATTTGGTTATGACACAGTTATTATCTCTACTTCACGTATAAATGTATTGTTTTAGTTTTTTTAATTAATTATTATTGTTTTCGATTTATATTAAATTGTTTACAGTCTATTTCTGCCTTCCTTGATCTATAAAATCTGTCGATGGATTTCTATAAGAGAAGGTAGCTTCAAAACAAGCATTGTATGGCCTTTTTGAAGTGCCTACATTTTTTTTTGAACAATTTTTATATTCATAAGTTTATTTCTTTTACCCCTTTTTAGTTATGTTTTAATAATTGTAAGTTATTTATTTTAAGTTCGGATGTAATGTTTATATTTTTTTAAGTTGTACATTTTTTTTTTGTCCTGCTAAATTATGTATATAAAATTGTAATATTTTTTGTACAAAGGAAATAAATAAAAACAAAACAAAGATATATATATATATATAAAGTTAAAAGTCATAACTTAATGATTATATTTTATAAACTCAGTTCAAAGAGTTTATCAAAATGAAAGAAGAGTTCTACAGTAATTAATTATTTCGAAATGTCTACTTTAACATTTTCTCTGATGATTTTAGTCTTCATGTGACACAGTAAATTTAAAATATGAAATAATACTACTTTAACTCTTAAAATGAAATGAATTACCAGAAATGTTTGAGGACAATCCTTTCATCGTCTTCAACTAACTGTAGGATACAGTCCTTGGATTGAAGAGGAAAATTTCACATTTTATGTTTTAACGTTTATATTAAATTTTTATTTATGGATACATTCATAACTTAACAACTCTTTGTTCTCCTTTACATAAATAGAAACATAAATATAAAGAATTTATAAATAAAAACATTTATAAATATGTAAATTGACAAATAAAGAAATGACTCATTAGTAGTCATGTGATAAATATAGAGCAGAAAACCATTAATATTTATAATTTGTCTTTATAGGTTGTACAAGGAAACAATAAATATAAAAATTAATACGTTTGCTTTTGTCATTTAATAGTAAAAAAAAATAATCAGGTCTATCTATATGAGCCGGTACGGACAAAATGAATAAGTGTTCAGTATTCCCATACGATCACACACTTTGCACTTATGCCCAAATAAATTGTTGAATGACGTATTTTTGAAACGCACAATGTCCCTCCATGATCGGTGATTGCACAAAATCTATGTCTATACATGGTGTCGTTGATGTAGAAGTGATTTCATTATCTACGTGATGAATGACCCCTCTGCCACGAAGGGTTTTTTCTCATTCCCGACATCGCTTTACTCTTTCAATAATTGGGTTTTGAGGGAGTATCTCTAGATTACTATTGAGATTATTTTTCAACCGTATACGATTTCAGTATTTCAACTTGGATATTCACAAGTATAAACCCACACTGTATTCATTTGCAACATCAACTCAATACAACTTCACCAAAAAAATTCAAAACAAATATTTTATACATTATAGATTGCGATCAGAAATGTTGTTTGAGAGCTTCGTGGATTTACTGAAGTTATACTGAAAGTTTTTAAAGGCGGAGAAGCGATCACAAAAAGGTGCGCGCTCCACTCCATCCCGCTCGTGACATCACAAACCCCAATAGGTAAAACAAACGCTTTGATTATTTTATAATTTATTTTCAATGTAAACAATAGTTTATGACTCTGACGCAAAATTGTATACCCTCATTTAGTTATAACCGGAATTACTGTAATACCCAGTAAATTTAAAGATGTCAAAACAGGTGAAAATCATTTCCGCACAAACATTTTTTTTAAATGTATGCAACCTAGGGTAAGTAAAAAATCTTTCATGTAAAACAGTAACTGATTTTAAAGGTCTATGTTAACCCAAACCCATACCGTAGTATGGTAGCCCATAATCTGTTAACAATAACCATTTGACAGTAGTTTGTTTAACTCAAATCTCTCCAAACATTTTTTGCTGCCATTTGTTATAGGGTCATCGGAAAAAACATTGTAAGCACACCATTGGTTTTGAATTTTAAAGACCTTTTTAAACCCTTTAGGTAGCAAGACGGGGTTACTATTTTAAAGTTACCCTCTTCAACCCCAACTTCGAGGCGGGGGATGAAACTCTAAACTACGTAAAAAACTACTATATCTTATGCTAAAAAGATGTGCCAAATTTAAATTGGTTATTTAAAAAAATAAAGTATTATGTGGGGTGTGGGACTTTTTGGACGCACGGTATACTGTATTCAAAAACAATTATATTTAATTTGATGAGAATACACTATTTGTAATTACAAATATGCCCAGAACAAAATTGTTCTTTGTAGCAAAGAAATTTTAGCTACTACAAAATTTGCGGTTTAGTTTTCCCTGCATTAAAAAAAAGTTTAAAGTTAATATTATAAACTTAATTGATATCCAATTTTAAGTGGAATCGCTTTTGTGAAAACCGAAATTATGTAAAAAATTTAAATGAAGTTTGAATTTCGTTCCTGAATTAAAACAATGACAATTATTTGGGGCAAGACAGCCGCGCAGCGCAAAATGTTTGTTTTGTTCTAAGAAAAATATACATTTCAAACAAAATGCGAAAAATGTATTAGATCTAAACTCGCGTTTCTTCTATCATTACAAGGAATGAATCGAAAACAACTATAGTTTTCGTCGAAAAACTCTTTGGCCCAAAAAAACTTATTTTCACTATCTTTATATATTACAGAAAGATAATGTGTGAGAATTTCAGACTTTTTTGATTTTATTGGCTCTAAAATGCGGTATAAAGTTTTTATTTTGGACGTCGAAATAATGTTTTTCAGAGATATTAATACTCGACAACTTATTCCGACATTTTAGATTTTTGAAAAATCCAATCTTATATTGCTTAATAAGGAAAAACTAGTTTAGATTTTAATTTCCCTAAAAATTTGAAATGTTTTACTTCAAAATTACTTGTTTTTTTTTTGTTTATAGGTGTTTTTTTGACAAAAATGTTTTCAACAAAAAATATAAAGGTTTTTTTTTTTTATTTCTGGCAAATTAAATTCCTTACAATGCTTAGAGAAAAACGAGTTTAGATCTAACAATGTTTATACATAAATGTTTTACATCGTAATTTTTATTTTTTTTAGCAATATATTTTCAACAATAATACGATGCTCTTTCGATTTCTGACAAAGTTAATCGCATATAAAAGCATGGAGAAAATAGTTTAGATTCTAACAAATTTCTCCTTGTATATTGGAAATTATTTACATCCTATTTATTTTGTTTTTTGAACCAAAATATTGTTCACATGAAATATGGAGTTTTTTTCATTTCTGACAAGTTCAATCTCTTACAATACTAACAGAAAAACGAGTTTAGATTCTAACAAATTTTTACCCTGTATATTTCAAGTGACTTACATCCAGTTTAATTTGTTTTTTGACAAAAACTATGGCTGTTTTCTATTTCTGACAATTTCAATCCCCTTATAATACTTGTTTACATCTATAAGATTTCTCCCCCCCCTTTATATGAAGTATTTTACATCGCATTTAGTTTTTCTATTGGGGTACAAATTATGACATTTTAAATGAGAAATGAGTTCCTTTAAAAACTGTTCATTGTGAAACAGTTGAAATTCGTGGTTTTCATAAGGTAAGAGTCGCTTTACAATATTTACCATTTACTATACGGGGATGCAATACAGTCTTGTTATTGGTTGTATATTGATATCTCAGGCTTACTCATCAAATATATGCCTCTTTGAGACCCTCGAATTCGAAACATAATTAGTAAGATAAAAGTGTATATCAAGTGTCTGGTACATACCGTGTCTCCACAATCATTATCAACATCATTATTTATTATTCTTTTCTGACAAATAATATTTGCTAAGACAAGTCAGTAAACAAGATTGTATAAAAAATGATAAAATCAGTCATAAATACAAAACTACAAAAACATAAATATTTTTTTTTTTTAAACAATACAACAATAAATTACCGATATATAGTTACGATTATACACATAGCAATAAACACTTCATTTCATTTATTATCTTTTGTTAAGAAAAAAAGTTTTATAACCAGTGTCAAACCATTAACGATAAGCTACTAAAATTAATGTTTTGAAAAATGTTGGAAAACAATACTTTCGATACCACTAGTCTGAATCACCCTGTTGCCATTCTGTAATCAGCGGAAGTTTCACGATTACATTTGAAATTTATTTTGAGTTGCTACAGCCTACGATTACCAATCCGAATTCATTTATCTACCGCATAACTCGACTTATACTCAAACAAAAATTCCTCCCCATGCATTTCTTATGGGAGTTTCAATCGGTTTTTCTTTTCCGAGTCCGTTCGGCTCTTCTATTCGACCGATTTTCATAATTAATGTCTTAAATTAAAGGTATGCACGCCCAGATTTACCATCAAACATCCGCATTCATTTATCTAACGCATAACTCGACTTATACTCAAACAAAAATTCCTGCCCATGCATTTCTTATGGGAGTTTCGAATTTGCAGCATTGTCTTATGGTTGTTTTTCATATATCTCCGGATTTAATACAGATACATAGTTACTTTTGGTCTTGAAAAACTCATTGCATTACAGTATTTATATGAGATCATTCAAATCTTTTGAGTTTAAGGCGAGTTATGGACCTCCAAACAACATAAATTTGAATTTTTCCTAAATTTGACTTTATTTAAAGATCCATATCTCCAGTTTAAATTATGTTACCCGCACTGTCTTTTTCTAAGAACCTTCATTGGAGTACTAGCTTTCATTTAGGCCATTAATTATAGAGATTGGATGAGTTTCAAGCGAACCAACTTAAATTTAAATTTTACCAAGATTTGTCCTTAACCCTTTTAGTGCCAGGCCTAATATGCAAGATCCGTCTAAAAGTGCCAAGCCTTTTTTGCAGTTTTGTAGTGCTTGTATAAAACATTTTATAACTTATAAACTATTCATGGCACTAAAAGGGTTAATTAACGATTGATAGATCCAGTATTATTTATGTTATTATACAGGGTGACAATTAAGTCTGGAACCTCTTTTTTAATTTTTAAACCACAATAGAAAAAATACCAAAGTTCACACATGCTTACTGGTGATAGTAACGCACGATAACCCCTTTGGAGGACGGTCCACAAAGAGTCAGACAAAATTCTTAAATAGCAGCATAGGTCGAGTTTGGTATCAAATTAAAGGTCTCACTTAGCAGAGTACAATGCCGCAAACCGGACTTCAAAAGATGGATTCATTCAGTAGTTATAGCGGTTTGAATTTTAAAACTCTCGAACAATGTAAATTATTAGGTATTACAAGTAAACACCAATTTTTAAGTACCTGTGATCAAAGTAAGTGTTCAAAATGTTCCCCTCCCATCGTCTGGCAATGTCCTAGGCGGTTGTAAAAGCCATCCACTGCATTTTGAAGGTAGTCACGAGGAATATTTTGAACACTTACTTTGATCACAGGTACTTAAAAATTGGTGTTTACTTGTAATACTTAATAATTTACATTGTTCGAGAGTTTTAAAATTCAAACAGCTATAACTACTGAATGAATCCACCTTTTGAAGTCCGGTTTGAGGCATTGTACTCTGCTAAGTGAGACCTTTAATTTGATAGGCGCAAGGGCAAACAAATGGTCGAGTTGGTGTCTACTTGCCTGAACCCGTCTTCAGTCACGGTCAGTTGTACTTCGCCTTATCACGAAGGAAATCGTTCAATAGCGTGAAAGTGGAAATCAAACCAAAAGGTCGTCGCACAGCCAATATTGTTTGGTAAGAAGTATTGTAAAAGACCAAAGATGATTGTTTAGTTTTATTTTTATTTATTTCATTTTTAAATACATTTAAATATTTATTTGTATTACTATTTTCATTTTTGTATTACTGTAATAAAAATGTATACATCTGGCAGGCCTACTAATTTTATTAGTATATTATCACCATTATTAAGTTAAGTAATTTTTATATATTTTTTAATTATTAATTTTCATGCTGCGGAGCAGCACGGGTCCTCTAGTCTATATTGATTACTTATCAACCATGTATTGTTCATTTTATTAACATTCAATAAAGGGTTGTGATTTTTTTTTTTTTTTTACCTGATGTATTTAAATAACAACTATTACTGAATCCAATTAAAAGAACAATTTCAAGCAGCAAAGCTGACTTTGTTAATAGCTTGAACTAAATATTTTTACTAACGATGATGTACTATTAAGTGGTAAATTTGTTTATTTTAACTCTTTTATTAAATCTACGATATATTATTACGGGGCTGGTAGGTGTGAGGTTTTAAGGAATATGACAGCGTTGAAGATGTGTTGAAACTGTTTATAAAACAAATTTTAATGGCACCTGAAAATACTCCTAACTGTGTTATATTTGGAAACTGGTTTAGAAAAATCTTTTATTTATTATACTTTTTTTTTAAGAATCCTACCTTCCTGGACCATTAATACATATGAATAGCAGTACTAACCTTCAAATGATCCTTTAAACTTCTATGACTCTTTTTTAAAGTCTGACAGTAGTTTCGACATTACAATGTCATTTACGAAGACGAACTCTTAACAATAATTATTACATGTACAACCCAATAAACATCACAAGATATCGTCAATAAAGGATCGTTAAACAATAAAAACACATGACATACTCTGCACACAAGTACTTGTGGGTTGTACCGGTCACGCACTAAATTAAATCGAGTTTGGTATCATCAAGTTGTACAGTTGGTTGCATAATCTTAAGGAGATTTTCATTTTATTAGTCAAATATAGCATTGGGTTTAAACTGCAGCTGATCATTTAGTATGTTAATTGGTTGCGTTTTACGGCTTTAAATTATAAAACTGTTCCAAAACGTCAATATTTCTTCCCTTTGTACATTTATCCAATATTTGCATATCACTATTTATACTTTTGGGCAGGCGATTTGAGTCGACCGATTGCTCAGCGTATGTGGGAGTAGGTGAAGTATACGTTTTGGTATGTGTTCTTTGTACCTTACCTTGAATGTTCTTCCCGTCTGACCAAAGTAAAATGGTCACATTCGTCACAATTAAACGTTTATACACCACAATTTATAAAGGTATCCTTTGTTTTAGGTCCATTATCCAAAGCTGTTACTATTCATTTTAACTACATCCTCGGCGTTTTAGCGAAGTGGTCGGCGAATCCCTAGTGGGCATTCACTGCAAACGACCTCCTCATATCGTGACTTGTCGTAACTCCCCCCCCCCCTAGTATGTCCTCACACCCTTTTCTTTTATTAACAATTCAAACCAAAAGTGTGAAATGACACCGGGCGAAAGCTATAGAATAGGTAGCCTATGAGATACTTGGCGACCACTTTCTGTAGACCATACTTTCTCTAGTTATTCGTGGGAAAAACATAGAAACGGAAATGGAAAAAACAAGTTTGTGCGGGGTGTACCGCAGCGTATGCGGGACTCGATGTGTCGATAAAATTGAGAGATTTTCTCGACTACGCAGAGACAATAATCCTAGTGTAGAAAGGTTGAACAGACCACTCAGGAGGAGAAGAAGTACCCAATGAAGAGAGGAAGACGGGCCAGAAAGGCCTTGGCTAAGACAGTAACAGCAAAAAAATGAATACAAGGGCTAAGACTGGTCAAAGCACCCTTGGGGAATTATAACAAGGAAGAGCACGTATCAGACTAAGTTGAAATAAACTTAAAATTCTGACAGGGCTTCGGCTCAGGACCTTAGAAGGATCGGAATTTAAAATTATGGAACCTGCAAATTCTACCAACAGGGAGAAAACTCCACACCATCTATCAGTCGAATACGGTGCATTAAT
Organism: Aphrophora alni; assembly: GCA_963513935.1. Taxonomy (NCBI): domain Eukaryota; kingdom Metazoa; phylum Arthropoda; class Insecta; order Hemiptera; family Aphrophoridae; genus Aphrophora; species Aphrophora alni. The sequence continues at coordinate 122,341,980 of OY740765.1, forward strand.
CCACAAAGGGCGTCTGGGAGTGTACCTGATTGATGTAGAGAACATTCATTTCCTAAAAAAGTTAGGCCTGAGGGATTTTATACATGAAAGTTCCCCGTCATAGAAAAAGTAGGGGGGGTGGAGTACAATAGATCTCTAGACATCGCAAAACATTTCATTTCCACATAATTATCACTTCATAGTCTGGGTGTAATTATTTCTCACCGATTATTGCGATCGGTGAGATTGGTTCTAACATACTTGCCAAAGAACTGATAAAGAAAAATATTTTTAGATATATATGTAGATCTGCGATAATATATAAATCATAATTTTGAGGTAATTGGCAGTTGGATGGCACTAATACGATAAGGTCGGTTCATAATTCTGAGAAAAATGTTTATTGCGTGCATGGTAATCAGCTGAAGTCTTTTAATATTGAATTGGGAATTTTTGTTGTTGTTTAAAAGCGAAACCCTTTCGATCATCATAGCCCTTCAATACTGTAATAGCTTCAGGATCGGAAGTGAGCAAGCGTTGGTCAAAAGAGACCTGATGAAAGAAAAGATGAATTAGAATAACCTAACCCATGACTACATAAAAACGATTTGTAGATCCATCGGTCCGTCGGAATTGCTACGTCCAACCTTAATACAAGCTAATTGAGAATAGGCATTATTTAATAGCAGTAGTACCAGATCAACACGATGGGCTCTTAAGGAAAGGGCAGAACTTGTTGACCTAAATTATAAGCCATAGCTGAGGGTCAAAAACTGACTGTGTTCCATGTGAAATCTGCAAGAAAATGAAACGATATTCCATTTCATAGCGAAATGTCCTATGTTGTCTTGTATAAGATCAAAATTTGTATATCAATAACAATCAAATAGATCAGAATTTAAAGAATATTTTAAGTATTTTAGCAAAACGACTCAATTTTTGATGAGGGGAGCCAATGTGAAATTTTTTTCCCCATCATGAGACATATATTAAACAGAATTCTCAAAGGATAGTAATGATGTATAAAATAAGCCAATAGAATTTCTTTATATGAATTAGTTTTAATTTTACTCATACTTGTTCCTTAGTAGAGTGTGGGTCAGTTCAGATCAAGATTGGAGTGGGGTTAGGTGGGTGGTGTAGTGGGGGAGGGTGATGTGTGTGTTGGGTGTGGTACCCTTCCCCTTGCTCCTCCCCTTACCCCGCCCCTTGGCTCCTCCCCCCTTGCCCCTCCCCTCCACCCCTTGCCTTGTTTCTATGCCCCTCTTGCTCAGCCCCCTGGCTCCTGCCTCCCCATCCGCCATTTTATGACGTCATTTAGTGACACAGCTTGTCCCCACCCTTACCCCAACCACCCTTCCCTACCGCCATTGTTGTTTTGAGTTATCATTTATACGATACACGTTGACGTCATGCTCAGTGAAGATCGTAGGTAAGTACATTTATAAAATGTAAATATATAAAGTTAAAGACACAAGTATGATGCACAATGATGGATGTCGGGTACAGGTCTAGCTTGTACCTATATGCCGTAGCAAACGTGTAGCAGAGTTTTTCGCGCTAACACTTTCGTTACGGGTTCGACTCCTTGGTTTGACCTTGACAATTGGACTATATCTAAGGGTTTTAATGAAAACACATCAGACCATTTAGATGTTATAATTTATTTTAAGTCAAAAATGTTAGTTCTTGTTATTCATTGTATGTGGAGACAGACCGTCCGCGACGTGTTTTTGGATATTGGATTTTTTTTTGCAATATTGCACTTTTCTATTTCATGTACCTTTACTATGTATATTATAAAACTTTCTGACGTACCTCTAGGTTAAGGTTATTCTGAGGTTAGTGTACATTGTATACAACAACAACAAATCAATATTTAAAATACACAGCGTAGTGTCCACTGCCAGCACCGGTACATTTAATGTGTAATATATTTATATGAGTTATAGTTCCTTCGACGGTTATATATATACAAACACTCCCCCCCACACACACACACAAGCACACACACACACACAAACACACACACACACACACACACACATATATATATATATATATATATATATATATGTGTGTGTGTGTGTGTGTGTGTGTGTGTGTGTGTGTTTGTGTGTGTGTGTGTGTTGAGACGGAATGAGAAAATCATTAGTCTCATGTTCAATTTAAAACATTTAAATTGCCGCGCTAAACACCATAAAATGAGAATGCGATGGTGCGGTGACGTCACGCAAAGCGAAGGCAAATTTTGCTTGCACAGACAGGAAAGCCAACCTATCGAATTTCTTATTTTATTTAAATAAAACTAAAATATTAAGTTAAATAATTATTCAGTAGAGTCAATCGACTAATAATATCAAGAAATAAAGTTAAAAGCACCTAAAACAAAAAAGTTATTTAAGAAATAAGGTGGGCTCAAAAACCTAAAATTTGGAAAAAGGGGAAATTCAAAAATCAAAAATCATAGAGTCATAACCAATAGAGGAAGTAATAATAATCAGAAATAAAAAATAAACAATAATAATAATAATAATAACCAGGGGAGAATGGACTTAGAAAGTCATTCTTGGAGAGTTTTAAGTTTTTAAAGGTGAAGGGGGGATAAACTAAAAAATAATAATAATAACAATTGAAAAGACAACCGTAGGGAACAATAATTAGCAATCAGAATCAGATTTAAAGGTAAAATGAGGAAGTTATAATAATAACAAAAAGTAAAAAGTTAAAGCCCAAAAGCGGTAAAAATAAATGTTAAAGGGGAAATAAAAGGAAGGAATAATGTGTATTAATTGTGTAAAAGTGTAAAACAACAGAGCAGAGGTGAAAATTGATAACGGGGAGGATTTTATAATCAAATAATACGACGATCAAAAACTCAAGACTTCGAGGACCAATAACTCGAGAGCCAAGCGAGCTACGACGAAAAGCTAAGAAGATATTTCTGTCATAGGATAAGAAGAAGAACTTGTATACAAAAGAATTGTGAAAAAGGACTTAAAAGTTAAAAAGTGAAAAAATAGACATTCGGGTGTAACGTCCTTCAGACAATAAAATAAAATCTGCTTCATACTTATCAACATAAGTAAACCAATTTCCTAATTCGGATATTGTCCTCGGATCAAGCTACCGTCGTGTGCTGATACCTGGCGGGCAATATCATAATTCACGCATCACATGATCGGTGCACTTCGAACTGGGGCAACCGCTGGCAGGGTAGTCGCTTCTAAAACTTATTACTAAGCAGCAGCTTTTTCAAGATGAAATTTCCGAAATAGCAAAAGTGCATCGTGACATTAAATTATACAGCTTCATTCTTTCTAAATTCAAAATGTGTTACAGTTAAATAATATCACACCGCTAGTTTATTCAGTGAGTTTTGTTTTCTCCATGTTATTGCTTCATCTCACAATGACCTTCCTGCACATGTCAGGCTTCTAAGCCTTTTACAACAAGTTCCAGGTATTCGAAATTAAAATTGACCATTCTATATATAACTCTGTTAATATTTTTAAGTTTTGATTACTGATATATATATATATATATATATATATATATATATATATATATATATATATATGTTTAGAAATAATTTAACTAGGATTATTTTCTTTTGATTGTTCAGTAATTTTATTGAAGGATAATGTCTTGTAAAAAAAAAAGAATAACCTTCTTTCATTTAAAAAACAATTTACAAAATCAAATTATAAATTTAAATAGTCATAAAATCAAAGAATTAACTAGTCAAATGTTTTTCTTAATTACAATCTTTGTTTTAAAATTTCCTAGCAGTTGTTACAACTCTTTATCTCAAACAAAGATCGAGATACATTAGATTCTTTATTAATATTAAAAAAAAACTATTTATAATCTTTTTGGACATTTTGTAATTCTGATAATTTTTCCTTTTCATTTTAATTAAATTAAAAATCATTTTTCATTACAAAGACTTGTCGAACAACCTGTATGAGTTTGTCTAAATCTCTTTTTAACTTGCTTTTTGCATAGCAAAAGCTGGTCCGAGATTGCAATTGCAGACAGGTTCAAACTCAGTTTCAACATTCTCTAAGTGCACCAGATCATCACGTATATATGTATAAAAGGAAATATAAACTTTTTCAAAAACGACAGTTGTTAATAAAAGGAACTTTGGTTGTGAAATTATTCTTTATAAAGAATAACAAATTTTGTTCAAGAAACAAAACTCTGTATAATAATGTGTCTTCATTTCATTTTTTTTTTTTTAATCTGTAAAATAATGTGTACTAATTTAAAATCAAAATAATATTGGATGGGACTGCGTGCAAAATATTTCGGCCTACACGACCCCAAAGGGGTTATTTTTCAAAATTAAAATCATATTGACGTCAATAGTTTAAAAAACAAAATTAATTTCTTTATACATATATCATAAATTTGTCTTTTTTTTTAAATAGAAAATAGTATATGATCAATCTAGTTTTAAAATGTATCTCTATATATATAAATGGTACTAATCTAAGCATTTGATAATACAAAACCTTGTTAACTGTAATACATAATTTTGACCTTTTTTTTATATCTAAAATTTAAATTCTTTATATAAATTCATATTAATCTGAAATCTAACTTTTGTAATTTTTTTTTTAAAAAGACCAAGAACTATGAAATGTTTGTTATATGTAATTATTTTTTTGTAAATGGTCAAATTTAATTCAGAAAATTTAAGCTAAATAAATTTTAGCACTTGTTAATGAAATTTGTTTTCTTTTTTTTTAAACATGTTTACCAGTAGGTTCCATAATCATTAATTCTCAGTCGCCTGGTAACACGGGAAAAGTGCGATAACTCGTAAACTAAACGTGCGAAAACGACCAATCTAGTTTTACAAGACCCTCAAGATCGGACAGAAGAGGAATCCGAAGAGAAATCGACGATCGGACTAGCCGTTCAGAAGTTACAGCAAGTTGTACGTAAAACTGTTCAAAATCACAAATTGCAGGAATTAACAAGAAAGTCGCGCCAAGCAGCTCTACGTCACAGTTCAGAAATTGGACTCGCATGACCAACTGTCATCACAGATAACATAAAATAATAGAACGATCCAAATATCTATTAAAATGATTTTTAATAGAAAATAGTGAATAAAAACTATACAATAGGTAAAAACTATACCTAAAACAGCTTCTAGTATAAAAATTTCAGAGCAAAACAGCCAGAAAATACGAAAAATAAAGAAGACACATTTCTTCACGAAAGGGAGAAAAAGTGGTTACCTTTTGAGGGAAGATTCCCACAGAAAGGGAGAACCAAAATTGTCTGTCGAAAGACGGATACTCTAGTACCAGACTCCGAGCAGGGAAGACGTTACTTTAGTCACTCTACTAAACTATTCTAAATTCAACTTAGTAAATTTTAACATAAATATTTAAATCAATAGTAAAAGTAACTTAGAAAATTTTTAACTAATTTCAAAAGTCAATCTGCAAGAAGATTCATCTACATTGAAGGCGACTCAGCAGGGATTCGAGATTACTACCAGCAGTCAACAACTTTGATATATCCAGGACTTGGAGAGAAAATAACTTAGAGACATCATAAACCGATTACAGCAAATAACTTCAAAACTACGAGAGCTTCATGTTAAGTGTGAAGGTACACTAAATCTAAGGGATAATTCGTAAATAGTAAATTCATTTAAATAATAAATTCATTGGGGAAATTTTGAGAAATTAACTTCAGTAAACTCAATTCACTCTGCTTTGGTGTAAAAAATATTTCAAACTTAAATACGACTATTTCAGTGCAGGAAAAGCTATCTGTAGTCCTAGCTGAAATAGTCTAGCTTTTTTCAATTTGTGTTAGTATATGAGAAATTTCTATTAGATTATTTGTGTCATATTTTGTTGTTTATTGTTGTGTTATAAAATTTTAAAATTGTTTTAATCTGTGTTGAAGATCAGTAAGACATAAAATTTTATTCTCAAGTTTAATTCTTTTCATTTACCATTCTGTTTAATAACATTGCTTTTTTTTAAATAATTACTATAACTGTGCTCTGGTAAAACATAATAAATATAAAATTTTAAAGAAATTATTATCAGAATTCAGGAGCCGATTTCTTCCAAAAGACACTTCCCCAGAGAAAGAGAGTATGAAAAGGAAAATAGTAAATTCAGTGAGCGATAAAATAAAATTCAGGGAATTTTCGTATATTAAAAAATTGTAAGTTAATGAGAACAAACTCATACTTACAAAACCAAGTTTTGCAATAGCTTTGATTAGAAAAAGGGTAAAAGTGAGCATCTTGGTAAAGTCCGCGATTGTATAGAGACAAGAACTCCTGACGAGGGATGTTCCAAAGCGAGGTTAGAGGCGCGTGAGTAAGGGGTCGCGGAAATTGGCGTCCAACGTAGGGTTCGCGGCAAGTGACGAACCAAAGCGGGGTTCGAGCTCGCAAAAATCGTCAAGCGCATTCGCGGCAGTGTGTGTGTGTGTGTGTGTGTGTGTGTGTGTGTGTGTGTGTTAGTCTTATTATGGACGATGTTTCATAATGTTTTTGCAAACTATTTAACAACTAAAATATATTTTTACCAACCGATTTACCAACCAAAATATACTTTTAGCAACCGATTTACCAACCAAAAATATACTTTTAGCAACCGATTTACCAACCGAAATATACTTTTAGCAACCGGTTTATCAACCAAAATATACTTTTAGCAACCAATTTACCAACCCAAATATCCAATTAGCAACCGATTTACCAACTATCATGCAGCCATTTTTGCATGTACAGACTTGCCTTTGCTCCCCCTCTCCCACTGCCATTACCATATTAATAGAACATGCCAGAATATTTGTACTACTACTGTTGGAACAATTGCCGTGTAAAGAGCTATGGAGCCAATTTACATACATCCAGCCACGCTAGCCACGTGCCAATTCACATAGTCGCGACTGTTGCGATGCTATACTGGCCACGTTTACCGTCAGTATTCAGAAAGATTACTTGTAGATTATTAATATCTTTGTAGAGCTAATCTAGAATAACCATTTAATATGGTAGTAGAAGCAGGTAAACTAGTATGTAATTAATACATATTACTCTTTGCTTGAAATACATTATTATACCACTAATTTTATACTTAACAAAAAACAATAAATAAATAGCACAAACTAAATAAAAAACTATGCTGGGCCACTCGCCATGGCGGAGGGCTCAGCCATTCAAACCGGTGATTTTTCCGAAATGGAAACACAATTAGCAGTTGCATCTATAATTCAAACAAATGATATCCATAATATCGGTAACCAATATTAGCCAAATAATCCAATAAATAATAGTAGAAATAACCAATATCATTTAAATAATCCATCAAACAATGATAGTAGTAGTAGTAGTGATTGCAAGATTCCCAGTCTAAGTTGTATATTTTTTCACTTGGAATAGTAATTTTATTAATAATATAATCTTCGTAAAAAAAATATATGCTTAAAATCAATAATAATTATCATAAAAAGTTTAGATTCTTAAAGTTTAAAATTATTTTCAAATGTGCGTTTTCTAAATAAATGCAGAATAATGCTAACTGATTAAATTCGGCATTGTCAAATGTGAGGATCGGATGTTCAGATCACCTGTTTATCTATGATAGCGTTCAGAGCGGTCGATTGGTGGTGAGTGGTGAACTCTTTCTCTTGATACGTTAACCACTTCTTGAATTTAATTATTTAGTCGTATGTTTCTTTATATAAGTTGAAATTTTAGGTTAGAATAAGATTTGTTTTAAATAATTTGTTAAGTTTGTTGAATTAAAGAGAGTTCTATTATGAGAACTTTACATTGTAATAATGTAAAAATAAATAAATAACAGATATATAGTCTCATAAACTGTCTTTCTTTCAAACTTTGAATCACACATCCAAAAGCTTAAATTTAATGACAATCACTGCCATATAAATGTCACACCATCTTCTACAACATAAAAAAAAAAAAAAAAAAAAAAAAAGTTTCAGTGAGTTTAATTCAGCGTACATTTAATTGTTTTCAGTCATGACTAAACAATTAGTTTTTGCTCCTAACTTTTTATTTGACGCAGTGTGTGATTTAATTAATTGAGTTGAATTATTGTTTTAAATAGCTTTCATAGTTTCATTTTACTGCTATCTAATGTTTAGAACAACTAAATTAAAAAATAAATCAAAAATAAATTGTTTCAATACAGCATATTTACATCTTGCTTAAACCCGTGATCTTGACTGTAATGACCGTGATTAAAGTCATTGCAGTTTTATTAGTACTTGTGTTGAGAAAATATTGTTCTTTATGGGATATCTTAGGATTTCGATGTATTGTTCGATTCGATAATTGTAACTGATAAATAAAGAATTAAAAACATTACGTAACACAATGGACAATCATGATTATTAGTTTCTTGTTTATTTAACTTTCCATTGTTAAACCTGTACTATGTTTAACACTCGATTATATAAATGCAATTATATTCTAGTTAATACGGAAAACGTGTGCCTTGAATTAAAATAAGTGTTTGAAAAAGAAATCCAAAATACTTTATGACCACTTGTGAAATGGTAACGGCCTCTATTGTTGAAGACATATTTGTATTAGAGCAAATGCACTTATATAGAATAATTATAATTATAAAATAATGAGAAGGTTACTAAATCCTTATTGACAAGCATTAACACAGTGGTTATTTTTGATCGTCTGTCGGTTGATAGACTATAGATCTTCTTACTGTAACATCCCTAGCTATATTGGTTACATGCAAAATATTTATCATAATATTAACAATACATTACTTTTAAAAAATATATTATTAAAATTTTTTTTTAATTTATTTATTTTATTTATATATTTATCATAAGCAACACCCCTACATAATTACACACACATCAATATACTACATTGGTCGAGTAAGATATTTTGAATTTTGTTAAGCATTTCAAAACACTGGTGTCTTCGTTTTCAGCAATAGTAGATAGATGTTATAACACACACACACACACACACCAACTCACAAAATACTATTTACTGTTTGTTCACCATTAAGCTACTCCAAGCGCCGCAAATGGTGGCTTTAGCAGCTGTCAATTTTTGGGAGAGATGCGTCTGTAAGCGTCTGTAAAAAGCGTATCGACCTGTGGCGGCTCATGATTAGGTTGCAAGATTGCACAACCCCCATCCCATATATCTAAACAATAAAAAAAATATATAAATCTAAGCATTAAAAAAATAATAAACGACAAAGAGATAAAAAAGGTACAGTGTAGAGCTGGTGATAACTAAGAAAGAATTGCGTGATGTGATGTCATCGCTTAGGTGGCAGAGCTTGAGTGCACCAGGCTTCCCCGTCTCTTTAATGGTAAAATAACATCTTGAATTGGCATTAAGAGGTCGTGATAAGAGAAATGAGTCAAGTAATCCTGGTCTATTTTAAAGGGTTGAATAATTTCAGTGCTTAATAAGATGCAGTTCTAAAGAGCCATCTAGACAGTGCTACAGTGTTCAAGGGGACATCTAAAACCATCCAAAATGAACTTTTACAAATTATGTTAGAGGTCTGTCAAGAAAACATTATACAGGAGATCAAAGAAGCAAACTTTGTAGCTGTAATTGCTGATGAAAACAAGTAATGTATCTAATGTGTTTCAAATGGTTATAATTTATAGGTACATTGTCAGAAACAAACCAGTAGAAAGAATTTGGACATATTTAAATCCTTCAAATCATGAAGCAGCATCATTACCATCATCTTATTTAGTGCGACTTGCTTATGTATTTAAATATTGGTACCAATGTCGTTAATAATCCACAAATACATTAAAGAAAATATATTCTATTATAACAGCATATGAACTACTCACCAAGCTTTTAAAAAAGTTTGATAGATCAAACATCCTGTAGTATCCAATGTAGCATTCTTCTGTATCAATATTAAAATTTTCAATTATAGGCTATATTAAATAAGGAATTTGTTTCGTCTCATAGAAATTGTTGTCAACTAAGTAGTATTTGTTTTTCTTATAATATTAAAATATCAAATATGTAAATGGATGTATTTAATTTAGAATCATAAATGCAAGGATTTTCAGATTTGTAATATTTTTAAAGTTAGTTTATTATATAATTTTAATTTTTTTAAAGTATAGTTATGTACTTAGAGTTACAATTTCAAAATTAAAGTGTAGATACTCGTGCAATATACCCTAAAAGTAATATTATATTGTCTATTTTGAAATATAGCTCATAATAGTTATTTTCCTTGTTGTGACATAAGGAAAATAGTTCATGGAAACCATTGTGGTACTTGCCCAGCCCCATCATACAATGTAATACAAGCATGTCCCCAAAAGTCAGTGTCTTGGCCATTGTAGGGAGTGTTAAATTGTATTGGTAGACCGAGAGGTCATATACAGTAAGTTAAGTTTGTTTAAAACAGTTGTTACACTGGTTTTCTAAACTTTGCAAATGTGTATAGTGTATATCAATATTGACGTCGGCTAGGCCCTAACAACCCTTGATCTATATACTTACTATTTTATAGATGAGAACTTGAGTTATAGTAATATTATTTCCAATCTCAAAATTCTCCATAAATGCAAAAAAGGAAAATTACTACATATTTTGGAAAAGTTCCAAATTTATTCCCACAATAAACAAAAGCCTGACATCCTACTAAATGACAAATTAAACTTTGCCTCCAATGCAAAAGGTCTATGATAATCTTAATTCAATGAGCAAGAAGTAAAACAATTAGTTAATTGATTGTGAACCTGACAGTAGGATATGCATGGATCCGAGACTAATATATTCAGTTTTTATCACTAAAGTAGTCAGTCCACTTAATAACTGTTTTTACGTTATGTAATGTGTTTGAATGTTTATGTATTTGTTATATGGTGATTGTGACAATGTGTAAAGCATGAAGATGTCTCTGGCAGATGAAATGGCTGTAGCTACATTTCTAATTTATAAGGATTGTTATAGACATAATGTATAAAGTTAAATTATACTGAATATATTATTCATTAAATAATTCGGGGGTTTCAAATAAAATAATATAAATATAGTGTTTTTAATTTAACTTTTTTTTTATTTATGGCTCTTTTGTCTACCACAGATAGCCAGGGCCTAATTCATATATCCTGAGGCGACTAGAAACATATTCAGGTATATCTGTGTCATAAGTGGGGCATTATCACTAATCTCCCCTTCCAAGAGGCCTTCATCTTCATTTTCAGAATTTGTATCTTTATTATTATTATTGTCTTCATCATTGGGCTGAATATTGTTTCGATCCATGTCAGAGTCATCAATATCACTTTCTTTACTAATTTCAGTGTCATCCTATTTACACACTCAACGAAGTCATTATCATTGACAGGCTAATTTAGTGTTACCCCAGCTAATTTGAACTAAATCACTTCTAAATTTGAATGTAAAAAAAATGTGTATTCCAAATGGCCCACAATTCAAAATAATGTTGAGGGGACAAATTCTCATTAAACGATTTTGTTCTAATTTAGCGACATTTGTAGATAAATGATTGATATCAGTGAAAAAAAATAATGATCCTCAATATTATTATTAATATTAGTTTCCATTATAGAAAAAAAGAAAAGTGTTTACTTTTTTGCGTTTGCTTTCAGCGCTACAACCCCAATAATAAAAAATATAGACCTCCGGTGCTTCTGTGTAAACACGTACCCTACTTTTGTTTCCTTTATCGGTTTAAATAAGAATAAAACGTTTACAAAAGTGCATAATGTACTTATTAAAGAGATGAACACATTCTTGTTAATGAATAGAACGTGTAAAAATGAGTTGTTTTATTTATATAAATATATAAATATTAATCTTTTGTAAATTGTTATTTAAAAACTTTTAATAGTAAAACATTTACTAAATAAAATTTAAATGTAATATTTGTTATTTAAAAACGATCTCATTCATTCAAGGCCTTAGCTTGACTATTCATTACAGAGTGTTCAGAAAATGTCATGCCAAACTTTGTATTCGTTATATGGGTCAAAATAAAGATAAAAATTCTGTAAACATAAAATATGTCCGGGATACACTTTGTTTTCCATCTTTTGCCTACTTTGAGTTTTTGAAAAATAATTATAAGTTTTGAAATTTTTAAGATTTTGAGTCGAAATTAGGTTGGCTATACAAATTTTGTATGTTATTATGGACAAAAAAGAAAGCTTGTGGAACAATAATAGCTCGCTTAAAAATTATGGTACGCCATAAAAATTATGGGGGACATGGACGTGGGAAGTGAACATTTTTTTAAAATTTGAATGTCTAGCTTGATTATAAAGCTTAATAAAATAACAAAAAATACATTGGTCCAGTTTATATTTCAATACAATGATTGGTAAAAATGGTGGATGGTAAATGTTTAAAGAAAATAGAAGATGAAATTGCTGTAAGTAAAAGTTATCAAATAATATGAACGCTTGAAGGTCACCAGTTTGATGATTTATAATTGTAAATGGAACATTACTAATTCGACCTTTTTATCAAACAGCCCACTTTCAATTCATAAAGTTCTAATATTAACTGCACTTTGACACGGTAATGATTCCAATAATATTTCTTACGATATTAATAACGGTAAAGAATGAAACTTTATCTCTCAATGTTCTCTTTTATTTTCTTTAAAAAATTATCATTCACCATTTTGTTACCAATCATCACATTAAACGAAAAACTGCACCAGTGTGTATGTCTTTTAATGATCTTTAAAATAATGAGCCACAAATACCTTCTCTTTTTAAAATGTGCACATCCATGTTTTATGTTCATAAATCTTTTATAATTTTGCAAGGGAACATTACTTTTTATGGTTAACAAACATTACTTAATGTATAATTAATTAATTAGGGTTACAGTTTTACAGATTTCAAAGTAAAAATAATCAGTTTCGTATAAGAAATTTTCTTGCTTAAAATGCCGTAGACTTTATAATTTTCTTGTAATTACTAAGATATTAATTTAAGTTCTTAAAAGATAAAAACCTAAGCGGAAGTCCGTCAGCTCTTATAAACACATGTACTCTAATGCGACTGGTTATGTAGCATGTTTGTAAACGTTGCACAGAGTTGCCGCTAGACGGCTCTGTAGATAGTTTCTTCCGTTTATAGGTCATAATTAACTATAACAATTTAAATTACACATTTTTTTTATAGTTTTTATTATCTTTTCTAATTTAAATGTATTTATATAATGAATTCAATTAATTAAATTAATGTTTAAATTTTAAGTTCTGAGAAAAAACAACAATAACTCAACACTCTCACTAAAGCAATACACAATAGTTTTTTGACATGGTATAAGAAACTAACTAAATCATATTTTTGTTGATTAGTAATTTATGTTTAATTTTTGGAATGCTCAGCTTTGCTGGGCATCAATTAATAATCAATCTTAAGTTACAGGTTGTGTTTAGTGACTTCACAGTAGATGTTGCCAAAACACAAATAGAAAGGTATAACGTCTGCAACACTGGTGCTACCAATGTGGTTCAATGAGTGTAAGAGGACATCTGCTACGTCATCTCCTAAGTTTACATCATCGCCAAAATGTTCTTTGAATGTTCGATAACAATCTGTTAAAATTTTAATTCCTTCTACTAGATTTAAGTATGTCTTTGTTGTCAAAAATCATTTACGCTTGATTATAAATTGTTCTTAGGACTAGGTTTTCGCTTATAATTTGAATATTTCTTAATATCTATTAATAAAATTTTCTCAAAATGTATTCTGTTCATAAATTAATGTTATGTGTAAATTTCATCTTGATATAATTACTTTATGATTTTGTGTAGCGAAAAACTGCAGGTTAATTCTAATTTCCTTATTACGTTTAGTTTGGCTTTAAATATTTTAGAAAAACGTTCGCGGCAAGCGAATTTATAAATATTTTTTATTAAATCGTAAAGAACTGATTTTTCTACGAGCGTTTTTAATTTTATGAACGATCGCAAAGAACTGGTGTTTGGAGGGTGGCTAGTACAAGTGTAGCCACCGACTTCAAGATCGGCAGCCTCCTCCCCTACTCCTTAACGCCCCTCCTACGCGCATCGAGAGTTTCATCACTGACCTCACGGCCAATACATCCGAATAAGAGTTTATACGGTTCAGATTCAAAATTTCAACTCTACAGCGACATCCTCTAGTGGAGTGGAAAGGTCCGTAAATGATCAAAAAAGTAGATTTTGTCTTACACATATAACCACTGCAATGAATCAAAAGATCCATTTGCTAGTTCAGAAAAAATTAGTTTTTGTAAAAATTAATTTGTTTGAATAAAACATCTGGTTAGTAAAGTAAAGCAATCCTGCATGTTACAAGTGGAATTCCTTATCTCAGGAGCGGCCTTCAACGTGAAGTAAATGTCTAGCTTTGCATCCAGACTTAGGAAATTTTACATAAAAGTAATGCGAATTTGATGAAAATTAAACTAAGAGAAAAAGTTGTTTTGAAGGTGTTAGGTTATACTTCTCGAAGTGTACATCAAACACCTTCATTACGAAAATTTTCTAAAGTTTATGGGGAAAATGTTATAGTCCGTTAAAGTTCACAAAAAAAAAATCGCTCAAAATCCTAATTTTATGTCATGTTTAGCATTAAGTTCTAAAGACAAGAAAATTCAAATACATAAAAGTTTTACAAAAAAGTAATATTTCAGAAGTTTATTTGAAAGAGTAAAGTTTTAAAGAAGATTGCAAGAAAGATAATGGGTAAAAATCAAGGTCAAAGTAGCCAAATTATTTAGTATGAAAAGTTAAAGGAAAAAATGTAAAGAAAATCCGATTTTCAAATTATGGTTGAAGGTGATAAAAAACACATTATATCACGAAAAATATTTAAAATGAAGAGTTTAAACTCTTAAGGAAGTGTAAAATTATAGGAATTATAAATTTTGTCATTTGTAAAACTCAGAGATTTTCATTTAAAAGGTGCGAAAAACGAAGGTGTTAAAATCGGTTTTAGCCACTGCGTTTTCGACAGAAAACAATTATTCACCGAAGAAGCCGAGGTTGCGACTAGGAACTTTTTGTGCATAAAAGACTAGATTGGGAGAATAAAAACTCAAGAAAGCATAGAGGTGTGAAAAGAAAATTCTGAAAATTTACGATATCGTAAGGTGACGAATAGTTCGAGAAATAGAAGGCCTACGATCTTGGGACAGAGGTTGATCGACGAGGAAGAGCGAGAAGAATCCAAATATGGCGTCAAGAATTGAAGTTTTCCCATAGGAAAAAAGTTATACGGAAAAGTCTGTAAACAATGGAGAATTGACCAAATGTTCTGGAAACTTCTACGCGTTGCGCATCGCCGATACGCAGGCCGAGACGGAGGTAAGATGGACTGCGATAAAATGATCTAGGGAAGTTGCAAGAATTAATTATATCAAAATTAATAAATATTAACTAAGAAAATGATGAAAAAACAATTATAAAAAACTTAAATAAATATATGTTTGCGTACATACCCCTAGGATGAAGCCGAAGCGAGGAAAATCCAGGAGGATCGTACAACTGACCGTTATGAAGAAAGAGTAAGAAATTGGTACCAAAGGGATGGTAAGAAAGGGTATTTTTTTTCTATAAAACTGGGTAGCAACGTTCTCCAGGGCTCTCAAGTGAAATGAAGATTTCAAGTGTAAGGTGAAACTCTGCCAGTTTGAAATTTGATTTTGGCGTTAATTATTTGTAAAACCCAAAGTTATCGCAAGACAGTGTCTTCGCGGGAAAATCTTCGAATTAATACCAGTTAAAATTTTTATATTAAAATCGGTTCGACAAGTGAGTGTCGGGAACCGGAAATTTATTTTAATCAATATAATTGCGATAGTCATATCCAGTGTATCAAATTTTTCATTAAAATATATATATATATATATAACGAATTTAAAGTGACCGGAAAGCAGTTTCCTGGAAGGAAAATATAAAGTGAAGTGAGCAGCATCATTCCACATCATATCCAAGGCAAGCAAGCAGAATCGGCGGATTCCAGGCGACGGCAAAGTCTCCCGGAAAACGAGGTTTCTTCAGCAGACGGCGAGGAATTCTAGGGCATCGCTTACCAAAGGTTTGGAGTCTACAACTTGTTTGTTTAAAATAACACCCCACGCGAGTTTTAAAAATTATCTGAGAATTTCTGAGTTGAGCAAATAATAATTTTGTTAAATTTTGCTTAGATTTATTGCCTCTATAGGTTAAGAGTTAATTTTAGTTTTGAGTAAATTTTAGAAATGAATTTTGTTTAATATTAAAGTGTTTGGAGTTTTGTTTAAATTGTAAGGGAACAATCGTTACAAGTGTAACAGTCAGAAACATTTTATTGAAATTGTAAATTGTTTACACTGATGACCGACGGTACTTGATAGAATTCCATTTTAACAAATAAAACACAATTTTTCTTTTGTAAAATTCTATAATTTATTTGGTCTAGCCGACCATGGTTTCGCCAGTTACGGCATTGACGAGGCTCTTACAAGACTAAATACAATACACACCATAACTATTATAAAAGGTTGAGAAAGGCAGGAAATTCCCGTTAACAAACAAAGCACAAAGACCCGGGGGAAAAACCCCACAGGTCATTCACACAAGTATTAACCAACCTTGAATAGATGTTGAAGTAAAGGAGAAAATGACAAAAATTCCGTTTGGTCATTTAAAACTAGATTAGCATCATTACACAAAAGTCTCTTAATTTCTAAAATTTCCAAAGAATTTAATTTTCTACTTTTTTACGTTCACATGTAGAATTTCAAAATTAACATTAGAATAAAAATCTGTCAATGCATGATTTTTTAAATGGTTAGAAAAACTAGAATCATTATAACCTAACCGCCAACTCCTTTCATGCTCACCTAACCTACACTTAAAACTACGGCCTGTTTGGCCAACATAAGCAGCATTACAAATACGACATGTCAGTTTGTACACACCACTTTTTTGCATTTTGTCTATTTTATCTTTGGAATTTACTAACATCTTTCCTAAATTTTGTTTACAATAATAAGCTGGTTTACAGTGTTTTTTCTTTTCTAAAACTTTACCAACTGCATGGCTAACTTTACCAAAATAGTTAATTCTACGCCACTTTTGTGTGGAATTATTAGAAATGACTATTGGGAAAATAAAGGATTTAGCCTTATTTTTTAATTTTCTTTTTAACATTTTATCAATGAGATTAACCTCATAACCATTATTAATGGCTATTTGTTTAATACATACAAGCTCAGCACAAAAATCATCATTAGACATAGGAATATTAATGAGGCGATACAACATACTATGAAATGCAGCTAATTTATGATTATAAGGATGTTGTGATGTAACATGTATAATGTTGTCACTAAACGTAGGTTTCCTAAAAATGCTGAAATTATGCCTACCATCAATGATTGTAATTGTAAGATCTAAAAAATTAATTTGATTATTCTGTCCTACTTCCATAATAAATTGTATCGCCGAGTTAATAGTTGTATGTTTATTTGAAGGTACTGACCGCCAACTTGAGTGTTTTTTAAATCATTTAAATTCTATTAACTCGGCGATACAATTTATTATGGAAGTAGGACAGAATAATCAAATTAATTTTTTAGATCTTACAATTAAAATCATTGATGGTAGGCATAATTTCAGCATTTTTAGGAAAGATTAAAATATTTCGTGTTAAACATTTTTCATAAAGAAATTAATAGTTCTCGAATATTAAATGGTCGCTATTTAAAAGAAGTTCAAAATAAAATCTTCTTAAATAAAAGAAAAATAAGAAACATTCTTCTTTCTTTTTATGTATATATTTCTAGTATATTAGACTAGCTGCAGTACCTATTCTTTACGCAACCAGTAGGGGTATCCCTGAAAGGAAAGAGGTTGTGAAGGATACTTTCTAAGAAATAAATACCAAATTTCAGTGCTAAGTGAGCAAGTTAAGTCTTTTACACTTTCAAAAAGGAGATATTAATACACTACCAATAATTAATTAATTCCAAACAAATTCTCAACATTTTTTATTATTAGGATATATTTGGTAATTTTGTCTTGTACAAAACTGATTTACTTTCAAATCAAATTAAAAAGCTAACTGGATACAAAGAAAAATCCTTTTAAATCTTAATGACTGATATGATGAATATTTGTTTAAATTAAGAAAAATCCTAATTAATTAATACAATGACAAATTGAACTTAGTATCACTTTTTCTTTTAACTTCTAAAACATGTTCGAACAATTAGAACTTAATTAATAATAACAACTTGACTACATCCATTAACATTAAAATTATATTTTTTGAAAGTATATTTTTTTGTATTAAAACAATTATAAAATCTAGAATTAGGTATTTGCTTTATCACATGTACTGCACTTCATGATTAAAATTAATTTTAACATGTAAAACTAAAATAAAAACAAGTACTACATTCCTGTGAAGGAAGACTTCCAGTCTGTGGAACCACAGCACCATCTTCACTCCTACTCACATCATGATCAGAAAACATTTCCTAACTCTGTACATTTGATGGTCTATTTTGACTAGTAGATGTAATAATTTCAGTAGGATCTTCATTTTCCTCTGGCTTAAGTACCTCCTACTTCTTCATTTTGTATTTCCCGGCTTAAATCAAAATTAAGACTTCTTGGGTGTATAATATTCAACATCTTCGGGTTTTACATAATCTTCTTTTATTAAAACTGTATTATCTTTCTTTTTCATTTCACTTTCTTCCAACATATTCAATTTTATTTCTCTTTCTTTTTTAAATAATGCTTTAGCAGTGTTAGCATTGTCTACGATTGTCTTCAAGTCAATATCATTATTTTTCTTTGTGTGTTTTCATTTAGTTGATTCAGAAGTGGTATTTCGCTTATTGGATTTTCTGCCTCTTGTGACAATTTCACAATCTTCTTTATTTTTAGAGAGTTTAGTAAATTGGTAATACATATTTCAATTATTCCTTCACTATGTACAGTTTCTTTTTCATTGATAACATATTTATCTTTCAATGATTTTTCCGTCTTATCAATCAGTTTATTCTTTTTTGTAGTTGCAGTTTTATTATTGGCAATATATTTATCCATTGATGACTTTTTTATCTTATCTGTCTTCTTTACCTTCTACGGTTTCTTTAACATATTTTTTTGTAAGCAATTCTTCCAACAATATTTCACTAATTATTGTATCTTTGTTTTCATTTTCTACATTGATAACAATTGAATTATCTGTACAATTTGACACTTTTTTTTCTAGTTTCTTTAACCAGTTCTGAATGTAATATTTCTGTTTCCTGTTTATTTTTTGTCTTCTAAACATTCTGTATATGTTTCAAATTATTTGTTATCTTTTGGGATGATAACCCTAATTCTTTAAATGAATTGGTTTCTTTTTTCAGTCCTTTCTTAATTTGTTTATTTTCCTGGCATCTTTGATTTTATTTTTTTCATTTCCTGAAAATTAATGCATATTTTAATAAAAAATTGTTTATAATAATAAAAAATTAATTTAAATTCAGCTTCTCTAAGTAAAATTTCACCTCGATATTAGTTATTCTTTATATAGAATAAGCTAAATTCTAGATGATATAATAGTAGACCCAAATGTAGGATCATGAACATTTGTACTAATCTTATCAATTTTCAATAGACAGGTAATAATAGACCTTCTCTTACCCAACTTTAAAAATAGAATGACTTAACAATGTAATAATTATCTAACCATTTAATTGTATTAGAACAAGTTTTTCTGATTAAGTTTTCTAAATTTTTTAATAAATTAAAATTCTTTTGATTGGCAATTAAATTTAGACAAAATAAAACCACAATATATATTTCAAATGTTGTGTAGTACACAATAATGACTGTAATACTTATTATTCCACTAGAACAGATGGAGATCTGAAATTAGAAAAATATAAATTGGACTTTTATAAAAAACTACCCAGACTGGAATAAAGTTTTAAAATTGTTTATCGCTTAAAACAAATGTCTTTTTCCTTAACTTGAAAGTCATACCGTAAAACCAAAACACAAACTATGAAATTCGAATCATATTTTGCTGGAACATTATTAAAAAATTTCCAACAAAATTGATCATAGCTCCATCCTATCTTGCTATTTATATTTTCCTCTTTTTTAGGAAAAACTTGACTTTTCAGTTACAAATTCTATATTTTCTATATAGAAAAGGTTTTGAGTCAATCTATACAACCAAGTAACTTCAAGATTCATTTTCTAACTTCCCACTGACAATCGAACAAATTCCCAGTGGATATTGTGCAGAGTAACATCCGAATCCAATATATGCACTAACTATTGCAATATAAATATTAATAAAGCAACACAAATCTGCTACACATGACATAAAAACGACAAGATTAGCATAGCTTTTACACAAGGATAAAACTCTTAAGTTCCCACTGTTGAAGTACATACATTGTTCCATAATTCTAAGAAACGTTCTGTGGATTATAGTTAACTATTGGAAATATTAAAAAACTTAAATTTTGGAAAGGTTTGACTCAAGGAGTCGAGCCTAATAAACTATAGTTACAATATGTAAAACAAATAAAAATAATATTGTCTTCCCGTTTACACTTCTTATTATATGATTGAGTATTTAATTTACTTGATTCAACAATGAGGAAGTACGAAAAATCGTTTTGAAACTTTAATCAAATATTTCTTAAAATTATTAGTTAAACATACAAATATCTTTCTTTTTGATTCTGGTGAAATCTGAAATTTTTTCACTAGTTTAACATTGCATAAGTCCCCTTAAAAATTATTTAAATGAAAAACAAGCAAGAAATGCGCACTCCCTGTACTTATCACTTGACACCTTTATACCAGTTTAATTTATTTTAAATATTTTCCCGTAACCTAAGATGTCAAACACCAAAAACTCCTATGCATTAGAGTTCAAATCATATCGTGACGTCTACAATGTGTTCACAAAACCAATGCACTAATTCATGCAAAGGGTTTGTTATAATGTATTTCCAGGTTAACAAAAATACCTGTGAATCCTTATTTATGACAATTGTTTCTTTCAATGTTTATTATTTGTTTAGACAGCCATTGAGACGTCTCAACAACACCAATGGCCTTTGTTAGTGTTTAAGATGTTGATTTGGTTGTCTAGATACATAGATTAACCCCTTGTACATCAGTGGTTCATCATAAATCACAGCCGAACAAATAATTTATGTTATTTGTTTCTTGTCTTGGTTTATTATCTTAGTTTTAGGTTATTATCTTAGTTTATGATCTTACTCAGGTATAGCTTTAGGCCTTGGATCGTTTCTTAGCTTATAGTCTCAGTATTGTCTATACAGACTTATATTTTGTACTGGCTTCCTTGTCTTGGTTATAATCATAGTTTCAACTGCTCAGGTCTAGCTTTAGATCTTGGTTCCTTTCTTAGCTTATAGTCTCAGTTTTATCTATACATAATTAAATTGTGTACTGGTTTCCATGTGTTGGTTATTATCTTAGTTTTGACTGCTCAGGTCTAGCTTTCGGCCTTGGTTCCTTTCTTAGCTCACAGTCTCAGTTTTGTCTGTGCAGACTTAAATTTTGTACTGGTGTTCTTGTCTTGGTTATAATCTTAGGTTAGAAGCGGGATAGGACAACTGAAGAAGAATCCAATGATTAGGATATACATAAATGTCATGTGCGACTTGTTTTAATGGTTTTATTATTTATAATGTTATCTTACGTAATTTTAAAAATTGATATATTTCATTATAAGTTGATAAGTAATTATGAATTAATAAATTCCTTAATTTATTACTGGAGTTATTAACAATTATAGATTTAATTTTCTGAAAACATTGTTGTTTAATAAAGTCAAATTTAGGACAATCTAGCAATAAATATTCAAGAGTTTCTTGCTTAGCTTGTGAACAATTAAGACACAATGGTGTAAAGTATTGTTTTATTGTAAAAAAGTCGAGAGTTTGTGTTAGCATGTCCTAAACGCAATCTACAAATGTTAATTATTTCCCATTTACTCATGTTTTTTTATTTAAACCAAGAGTATTTTGGAAAATTAATTTTGGATGCTTATGTATCATTTAGCCTTGGGGACTTCATGTAATATTTTCAAATTGTTTTTCTTCTTGATAAGGTTTAAAATCCTGTAATGGGATATTAAAGTCAAGTTTTCCATACCATCTGCTATAGTGTAGCATTCTAAAACTCACAAATATAATCTGCAGATAAATTATCAACCCAATTTCCTACCACAGTACATTCCGCCCTTGACAAGTTACTCCGCGTAGTGACTGTCTGCCGTAACTATCGCCTGATCTCTATATCTGTCTCTGTCTAGGTACAAGGTACAACGGCTAGCGACCTTGGCTTGAATAAAATACGTACTTACTCATGTCCTTGCATTCATAATATGTAGTCAAATACTTCATCACGTCTTAGTAAAATCTAAATCAAAAGTCACAGTATGCCGAAGTAATATTTCAGTTCAATCAAATAACAGTAATAGTTCAATTCAATAGTTCAGTGATGTGTTTTTGGTGTTCTAAATAAAATAAGTTGGTTAAAATTTTCATATATTACGGCACATGTTTCACGAAAACTTTCAACAGGATTCCAGGTAACCAAATTTACAGATTTTACCATATTATAAATTTTGTTAATGTTTTAAACTTTATTCATTAAGATATGTATTTTATGTTTTATTTAATATTCAAAGTTTTTCAGAAACTAAATAATTATAAAAATTTTCATTTCTTAAAACATAGTTTACAAAACCTTAAGCAGTCAGACTTTAAGTTTTGAGCAGTTATGTGAAATTAGAGCAAACTGGTAACAAACATTAAACAATCAGAATATCTTATAAACATGTCAAATAAAAACTAATTAAAGAAATCTCTTCTAGACCAGAATATTTGTTTTACAGATTTTTACAGATTTTCCAAGTTTCATACAAGCCTTATTTTAAACAAAATCAAAGTATTTATATACAGCTTTATAACCATCTAAGAAGCATTTAATTATAAGCTTAATGAATTTCTGTAATGCAATCAATATTCTCTAATTTTGACGAAATAACCAGATATTTTAATTAAAGAATCTTGTTCTACAACATGTCTGAGTTTGCACAAATGCTAGTAAACGTGTTTTTTGCTTTAGCAAAATGCTGGTCGGAGAAAGAGATCGAACCTGCTTGATTTTGCATACCACAGCAAAATAGTGTATAGCATGTTTCTGCCTGTTCATTAAAACATGCTTGATATAGCAAATCTAAAAATTTCCAAGTGCACAAAAGTGACTTTTTGAAAACTGACTTTAGAGAACTTTGTTTAAATATATATTTTGTACATGTACCTAACTTGGTTTAGTAAAATGTGTTTCCTGTTATTTAAATGTAATCTTGTGTAACTATTTATAATTTAAAAGAAAAATAATTGGGTGGTGCTGCATGCAAACTTTTCGGTCCTCACAGCCTCAAAGAGGTTATTTCTAAATTAATAAAAATTGACGTCAATTTAAAAAAAAAAAAAAAACTTCAGTATTCTAAATTTTCACTATTTCTTTTTTTTAAATCTTCTCATGTTATAAACAATTTCCTTTTATTTAAAATATATATATATACAGGTATATTGGCCAATTTAGTATTTAAGAAATTTAACAAACAAAATCATAATATGTAATAATTAATCTAATAATGAACTTGTTACAATTAATATAATTTTTTTTTTGAATTTAAAATATCAATCTTACTTATAGAATCTTTTTTTATTGTTAAATCTTGTAACAGTTTATATAAACTAAAGGGGGGATAAATATCAGAATCTATTCATCAATATTTTTTTTTATATATTGTAATTTTACATTAAGGGCGTATAACTTTTTTTTAAAGATTAATTATTGTAATCTTTTAGTTATCAAGCTTTTGCTTATAGTAATCTATCCTAGGATGTTTTTCAGCTTTGTAAATGGTAAAATCTGAACCGTCGAAATTTCTTTTTTTGTTTAATAAATTTGAGCCTTGTTAATTACTGAATTTGTCTTTGTCTTTTTTTTAATTTTTCAAACATTGTTACCATTTGGTTCCGCCTTTTCTTTAATTTAAGTCGCATGGTAACAATAGCTTCCTTGGCCAATTCATTCACTGCTTCATTATCTTCTATACCAGAGTGGCCTGGTACCCATTGTAATGAAATTGTTTTTCCATTATCAAAAATTTCCTTCATTATGTTCATACTCATTCGGTTACCACCATCGATATAAATAATAATGGATCGCGCGCTGCCATAAGACACGGATTCAACTTTCCGGTCGCACACTGATACGTATTGCTGGTTGCATCCACGGCGTTTTGCAGGCTGACAGGGCAAAAGCGCGAAACCATGTTGTTGCTAGGTATGTTTAGCACGAGGCTAGGAAGTTAAGACTTAGTATGTTTCAAATACTTAAGAAGTCATAACATTTTGCTACTCAACCCGGCAACTTTAAGAAAATGGCTGTCTGCTTTCAACTGTTCCCCAAGATGTCTAGAAGAGGTTTTTCAATATTTAAAAGTAAATGTCCAGAAACAACCATACCTGAAACATGTTAATATAGTTTTTGATGCAATGAGCATAAGGAAGGAGGTTCTGTATGATCATAAGGAAGGTACAAATGTTGGATATGTAAGCTTGGGTAATGATCTTAAGTTAGATGAACACGAAACACTGGCGAGTGAAGCTTTAGTTTTTCAAATTGTCTGCGGCGACCTTCAGCCCTGGTTATCCAATTTGACCAGACGTTTGAACAGCTGAAGGGTTCAGGAAGGAGGGTTTGGAAAAACGTGCTAGGACTTAACCATTTAACATATTGGGACGTTAATTAAGGCTTAGTCTTACACCCAACTAATCACTATGATCACAACCAGCTTATGATGAGATATAATGTACTAATTAAATATTATAATTACTTAGCTTATCAATTAGAACTTACGGTTAGGGACAGGAGTGATGGGAGAATTACGTTAACCCTTTAGGTCATAATAATTCCTTCTCAATTTGTCGGATGACCTACTAATGACTCCGTAACTCCCAGGGGTCGATCAGACCCCGCAATTACGGGTTTAGGAAGCCATTTAGGTTTATTACCAAAAGGTTAAATTGTAACAACGCGCAACTTACGTCCGCTGGCTTCGGCGCACTGTGAACAACCGTGTCTCGTCTTGACTATGATGCGCGCGCATCGCATATCTTATACCGTGATCTTAATACGGTGATCCCCGAATACCCGTTGGAATCACCACATGTCTCACTAAAGGGGCACTTTTCTTGTACAACATCCCCGGGGAGAATATAACAATAAACCAAATGTAAAACAATTCCAACTGGCATTGAGAAAACTTATGTTCAGGAATAGTGTACAGTCATCAAATCACGGAAACTGTTTACAGTATGACAGTGTTATACAAAGTTCTATTATGAGCTCTGCTGAGACAGCTAAAGACGTTGACCTGAATATTGGTGAAAGTGAAAAACAAGAAATTTGCAATTTCTAAAGTATGGTGACTACGGGATCCTACTACAAAGATAATGTATTATATTATATAAGCTCTTTTATTGTAAGGAAGTTAGCTCGTAAAGTAAAGTGTGGGGAATGTTTTAAGTTATTAACAGCTGATGAATGTAATTTAAGTAGCTACACACATTTTACTGGCTTTGTTTCCAGAGGGAAGTTATTTCGTGCCTCCTCAGATGTGTTGTATGTTGTTAGGATTATGAACATCAAATATAGTTTAAATAAAAATGTTAGAAATAAACTAAACACCCACAAAATCATTTTGGAAGCCGGTAGAGCATTAGCAGGAAATATTTTTAAAGGACACGTATCCAACGTGGACTTTGGGGAAGATACTCACCAAATTTAATTAATAAAATCAAATGGTAGTTTGTTTTTTTTTAAATTATTTGTTTTAGCAAGTCAAAAGAAGAAACATTAGCAGCTGTGCATTCAAAAGTTGCCATTCAACAAAAGTTAACCAAACTTGTTTTGTTTAATAATGTTTAAGAATTTTTGTTTTTTTAATGTATTTTTCCCCTGAATGCTACCATAGATTAAAGAAAATGTATAATTGTCTTTGGTGCTACAAGAGCGCGATCCATAGTTGTTTATATCGATTGGTGGGTCATGTATAAAAGCTAATCTTGATCTAATGTTTCTTTTATTTTTTATCAACTATTCCAAACTGGACATGTCGTTTGGAAGAATGATAATTCTCAATAAAAACCTTGAAACATATTTGTAAAGCTTAAACGTCAAGGAAAGTTGCCGCGAGACAATGTTAGAGTATTGCGCGGCGAGATGGTTTTGCCCTTTCAGCCTTCAAAGTCCAGAACGCAACCACCGGCGGTAGGTTCGGGTTGTGGAGCGGCAGTGCGCGATCCATTACTATTTATATCGACGGTTACCACTAATGCTTTTCCTAATATTATCTAATTCCAAAGTGGCTGACTGTGAATCTGTACATATTATGAATTTTAGGACTCCAGTTTATTTATATGTTGTATAGCTTTATATATTGCGTATAATTCACCCGTGTAACTTGTCATACATTTATTTAATAAGTACTTGCATTACATCTAGTTTTTAGCTGTGGTATACAAAAGGCAGCGCTGTCCCACTACTATTTCTTGAACCAACAACAGGTTTTAGGCGGCAATTTGGGACTTGTTTGGAAAAATGGAGACTAGCATTTAGCACGCAAAAAAAATGCGCTACTGAAGCCTGAAGCTACTTAAATCTAAAAGGATAAAAGATGAAAAACAATAAGAGGAAGATAAATTGAAGTGAGTTTGATTCACATAGTTCTTAGAAAAATTACAACTATTTACAAGTTTCAATCATGTACTTAATATTACTTTTTAGACAAGGTTAATTTTGCAAATAACATTTACTTGTGCATGCCCAATTTTACTTTTCACAACATTAGTGTGCATTGAAATATGTTGAGATAAGTTGAATCAGTAAACAATCTAGGAGATAATTTGTTTTTCAACAGATTAACATTTGGTAAATGTTGACTTTAAGGTGGCTCGGATTTTTCAATTTTTTATTTTTTTTATCAACTACCTACTACATACCTTACTTCATAAGAATAAATAATGTTTTCCTTGAGCTGATCACTATTTTTCACTGAAAAATCACAATAAAAAACTATCAAATCCAATGTATTTATAGGTTAGGCTTGTTAGACATAATGACAAATGTTCACTTTTACCTCTCATGTTATTAAAGATATTTCAATCTATAATGTCTGTAATCAGAGATTTTATCCGTGATCTAATTTCAAATTATTAACTTCAATAAACTTAGGAAAGGTTTGGCCAGGTGTTTATATATATATATATATATATATATATATATATATATATATATATATATCTACTTGGCTAAACCTGCCGTGATATATAATTATATCACAAAGTAAGCAAATTATTAACTTCAATAAATGTATGAAATGTTTAGTCAGGTTAATAGTGATCTAGCTTAGTCATTGTGTAATGCATTTGCATCAAACCATACAACATTCTTATTCTTATTAGCCTATAGGCTATCTTGCTATTATGTGTAACCTATAAACCCCTCAATTTGATAGGTTTTAGATTGTGATTATTCAGTGAAAAATAATGATCTTATTAAGTTCAATAAACATACAAAAGGTTTAGCCAGGTTATTATATAATATATAGCCATCTGGCAACACCAGTCTTGGCATGAAATAGCGATCTAGCTTAGTCATTGTGTAAGGCGCATGCTTCAGACCATATAATATTCTTATTCCTATTATGTCTTGCCATTAAGTATAACCTATAAACCCCTCAATTTGATTGTTTTTAAATTGTGATTTTTCAGTGAAAAATAGTGATCGGCACAAGGAAAACATTATTTATTCTTATGAAGTAAGGTATGTAGTAGACTATAAAAATAAAATCCAGAAAATATGGCGCCACCTTAAAGTAAACATTTACCATTTTGACTTTTATTAA